>JAGVSP010002749.1:0-53196 GCA_022494985.1 Micrasema minimum
AAAAAGTTAAGCTAGATTTTTAGTTCTAAACCTTAATCCTCTTCTTTCCTCTAATTTTTTTTCTTTCCGTGGCTACGTCCTATACGTTGAGGGACAACGCCATCTTTAGGAAAAGCTTCTTCTACTGCCTTCTGTCCTAGCAGCCAGATGTCCAGTCCGCGAATTCTATTTTATAATGTGTATCCTTTTTCTATAGTGTGTATATTGAAATCAATGACAGCTGTTTCGCTTGGTATATTTTCATATTATTTTAGAAAGCTCAAGATAGAGTTCAATAAAATAAATGGCAAGTCAATCAACGAGCTTTAGGTATAGTTTATGTTGTTTAATGTAGACTATACTGTACAACTGTACAACCTTCAGCTAACGTGGCGGGTAAATGATTACCAGATCACTCAATACGATGGGACCTTACTACGAGTAGCGAGATAACTTAAATTTATACAAACCCCCGCGAGTGCGATGGCGGGAACGCACGAGGGAAAATCGCCCTTTCTACCCGAACCCACGGCTCCATCCCTACGAAACCCAGAGCCAGCAACGGGCGTCTCATAAAAATGCGCAATTTAAAACTGCGCTTTCACCGCGAGAACCTCCGGACGCGCGGTCGCGTTTACTCTTGCTCTAATTTTGTCTGGAAAATTGACGGGGATTGTGTACATCTGGGATATTGTAAAGGAAAGTTTTCGGCTTGGGAAACCCACCCGGTTTTCCCGCCCGCTGGGGCCGCGCCAAAAACTCTGATTAGTTGGGATCCCCGGGGAATCCCGCGCTCCTGGGTCCTCCCTCCTCACTCTCCCTCTTCTTCTCCCGCCCTTTCCCTCACCCCCTCACTCCCTCTCTTCCCGCCGCTTGGCTGGTAGGGAATTCTTCGTATCTGTAGGTGGAAAGTTCGTTTTTCTACAGCCAAATACTGTTTAACTATGTAAAGGTTAAATATTGCATTGAATATAGCAATCGTTTAATCAAGGGGATGAGATATTTTTTATTCCCTCTGTATTACAAAATGTTGAGTATTTAATAAAAGTTTAACAGAATTTAAATATTGTTTTGGTCAACTGTATTTTATAAAAAAAATATTATTAATAAAATACTATGCCATATTATTTAAAAAATTATATGTTGGACTTTATTATGTGTAATTTCTAAGGTTTATTTATTCTTAAATATGGTGTTTTTTTTAAAATAAGGCATCAAAATACAACGCTGTTCCACTAAAAATAAGTTGAAAATTATTCTCAGAAATAAACATTCAAAATTTACAATAAATATCATTATTACGAGATATATTTTAAACTTTGTTTTTTCATTGCAATGTTATCGGAAAAAATCGTAAGAATACAATATGACTTAATGTTTTATAAAAATAATCCGGACTTCTTGTTTCAGGAATGATATTTATTGTTATTATAAAAACAACCATCAAACAGTAATGGTTTTGTTTTGCGAATTGAATATATCTAGTAATAAATGATAATAATAAATAAACAAATTAAATATTTAAGTGTTTGGGTAATTATGCCTCCATTTCATCAGTATTTACTACCCCTATATCCCGAATTACTCTCTATAAACAAAACTATTAAAACACCCAATTGTTTAGAGAGGCTCTCTTTGTTGGGAGGGTAATGTGGTGGTGGTGGGGTGGGATTTGGCTGAAGGAAAGGTAAAGAAAGGGAAGGGGAGTTCCATTAAAGTACGATCAGATATCGGTACACTCATTTCAATAACATTAATTTGTAGAAAATAATTGACATTTTCAAATTGTGTATTAATCAAAATTTTACGACTTGGTTACTATTTTGAAATACTTGTCGCATTATATCATTACATAAATTTTTAAAACAGCAATTACTTATTTTGATAACACCGAAAAAAAAAGTATTTTGTTCAGCAAATATTTTAGATCATTCATCATCATCATCCCATATCCGCTCCCTATGTCAAGCATATAGATTCCACAAACTGCCTTCAAGCCAAGCGATCGGCCGCCAGTAAAAAATAGCTTTCCTTAATATTTCCATATTAAAAGTGTGCAGAGTAAATGCTAATATTATGAATGAAAAAGTACAAATTAATATGCATTTGGCGAGGTGTCTAATTTTTTGAAACCTGTTTGGTTGGTTGTTTTTTTTAATGATTTAAAGAGGGATTTTGACAGTTGTTCAAACATAAAATTGTATGTGCCATTTATCTCCATTTCAATTTTTGCTGAGTTTTCAAAATGGCTGTGAAAATGAACCCCGTGAATTCATTTCTGATTTGTTTTGGAGGCATTTCGATTTAACAAAAGCATGAAAATTCTCATATCTTATTCCTACCTTAAAATATAAATTGTTTTACTGGTCGGGCATCTACCAGCTTCTATTAAAAGCTTTATAAGCACCATATAATGCTTTTCACCACATCCCTTCATATAATAAACAAATCCCTTCAAATAATAGGTTTTTTAAACATCCTTGCGTTGTACCTAGTACAGAAGAATGACTGATTGACTGACACGTTAGTCGATCAACTCTCTTGTTTACCAATAGGTACGCATGGTGGCAATACACCTCTTAGGAAAATGAAACAAAATGTGTATGCTTACAGATTTAGTAAAATGTAATCTGTAAAAATCGGATGCTGCTACAACCATTATTCAAATCGAAAATAATTTGAAGGTGATAAAAATTGTTTCGCATAATGTGTTTTCCACTAATTTCTAGCCGTCATCAAAATGCCCACTGTTTCTTTATATTTTTTTTCTCACTAAAGATCGTGTGAATAACCAATAAAAACGGAGACAAAGTTTAATGTTCATTGTCAACCTTTAGTTTAGACGATCTTCTTTTACGAATGTTCCCAGCTCGATTTTTTCACGGAATAAGACATTAAATAAATCAGATTTTTCTTTAATCTATGTGTTTTGTGATATAATTTTTTAGTTGTCTTATTCGTAGTTAATATTTTTTATACATTCATACCTACATAAATATATGACTGAGAGAAATGATCATAAGCCCCTCTTTTTATTGTAAAAACTCCTCCTTTTAGTTTTAATATATTACGTACGTGTTGAGGATCAACAAGGAATTTTATATTTATTATTACACAAATATTTTTTCTATACAAATACAAACAACATTACACAAATAACATAAATATTTGAAAAAAATGTTCTATCGAGTAATTACCCTCAATATTAAATCCACCGTTATTAATGCAAAACTATTTACAGGTACTAGAATAATCACTATCGGAAAACCGCTTTTCCCCATACATTTCATTTCATCAGAGTTTTTAAAACTCTGGGAAGGAATCTATCATAGGATATTCACTCCACCGACATCACTCCAGTCCCGGGGGGGACGGAGCGATGCTTTGGAGGCCGTATTTAAAATATTAGCTGACATTTCAGGGCGCTGAAAAGGACGCCACCTTTACTGAAAGCCACACCTGAAGCGAGCGAACTATTGTTAACATGAAACATCACTGAAAACTCACTGAAAATCAACTCTACTGATTAACTTTTCTGAAAAACATTGAATCGTACCCATCAATAAAGTTATTAAAAATATTGGTTATTAGTAGGTATGTTATAATTTTTTTAAAGAACATATAATATGGTCAAATATTTTAATTTCTCGGCTGCTCTCTCGTAAATTATTTAGTACCTAATTATATATTTAATAAAAATTATAAAATTAAAGAAAAATAAATCAATATATTGCATAAACCGCATCGATACATTATCATACTCAAATTCTTCAAAATCTCAGTAATTACAATTTTAGCATAGCCTACCCTTTTAATGGGTATTAATATTTTTTTGAAATCACCTAACATATATTGAAATTGCGCATTTTTCACTTCGTACCTGTTTTCCAAATAATCAATTATTTTAATAGTACATCCTTCATTTTATAAATTTTATAATGCTGTTTGGTTCTTGTTAATAAAACAATCACTTAAAAATAACTTTTCTATCATAGTGTTATATGTATATATCGTGTATATGTATATTTAAATATTTTTCAAAAGGTCAGTCTATTTAAAACTCTTCTGAAAAACTTCATAAGTAGTCAATATTTATTTTTAAACATATAATCATTTTAACAGTACATTTTTATTATTCACATTTTATATTTAAAACAAACATGGATCCATTTTATGTAAATAATTTAAAAAAAGTGTAAAATTAGTCTTCGGCACGGGTTACCCCTGTGAGAACAAACTTGTTCAACCATTTTTGTAATATTATTTGTTAATATTTTTTTTAAAAAAAAATATATTCGTAATATATTGTATATTAACCACTTTTCCCTTATTCTAAATAAATAGATTTATGTGGAGGATGTTAGTTTAAGTTAAAAAACGTTTCCGTCTCATATTTAGAGTATCCGTGTAGCACTCTCTCACACACATTAAAGGTTTTGTTGGGTGAAATTTTCCCTCAGGACTTCTGGCTCTCCGCAGGCGGGCGGGGGGCGGGGGAGTGTTGGGAATATTCCGTTGCCATGGCGACCGGCGGGGGCGAGCTCCCCAGGGCCCTCTGCGATGTGATTAATGCGGCGCCCCCGCGGGACCCCGCCCCCGGTCGGGGGCCCTAGCTCGTATAACGTATAACGTACCCGAGGCACGGCCGTGATTTCACGGAGGAAGGAGGAAAATATGCCCGGAGACCACGTGACCTACACGGGTAATTGGTCCACTACGACACATATTTCATTCGTTTTCTAACTACACAGATTTTGCATATTAATGTTATAACGTCACGTAGCAGAACGAGATAATACATACAAACTACGTGGACCATAAGATTTATTATTTATAATGTAAATGTATATTTAGCAGGCTTCGTGAATTAGTAGAAAGGATGCAGAACTCGTAAGATGGTGATGGACCCTTTAAGGTTCTGAGTTTTAAAGCATTTTAAAATTAGTTTGAAGTTTTAGTTTGTACTTTTATTTTTAGTTGAATTTGTATTTATGCACCTACTGACGAGTTGCAGTTGGCAACTCAGTAGGACATGTATTGTTTTCTTTTATGTATATATTGAAATAAAAAATATTAAAAAATAAAAAAAGGCACCGCATTTTGTCGTACATTTTTACGCTTCAATTTATCATCGTCATTATCTTACCATATCGCTCCCTATGTGGATTCCACAACTGTCTTCAAGCCAAATCATCGGCCGCCCAGTTCCCGTGCATCGTCCCAGTTCAGGTCCACGTCCCGCAGCTCTGACGCAAACTGCTTACGGATTTATACGATATTCAAATAATTTTCCGGTTCCTTTGTCGTTATGATTAGTTTTATGATAAATGTAAACGTCGAGTATCTTAGTTTATTTTCTCTCCATATTATTATTATTATTATTATAGTTTAAGCCACCTTGGCGGTGATTCTGTTCACACACGCAAAAGTGTTATTATATTATTAAAAAATGTTATTCGCGCGCGGTGTGTGTCTTCGCTTAGCCGGTAACAACACCTCGGGTTGGGGCCCAGGATACCTGGTAGTATCGCACGGAGGCGGGTGGGTAGGTACCTGGCTAGGTAGAGGGCCCAAGAGGGCCGTATGCTCAAGGCGGCAGAAAATTAACGGACTCCCGTGGGAAATCTATCTCCTCTCTGTCTTAGCGCGCGAACCTCGCGGGAAATATTTAATATCTCGCCTCCGCCGCGCGCCGCTAGATGGCGCGCACTGCGCGGCGGAATGAAAGCTTTTAGAAGGAAAAGTTCGTCCTGTATTATTATATGATTGTGTATGGCGTCCATGTCTAATGACCATAAAAAAAACACAAATGTTTATTTAGTAAGTTGTTTTAATATTTGCTATTTTTATCAACAATCAGAAAGATTTGAAAATGTTTTAATTGAAAATATAGTTTTATTTTAGCCCTGTAAAAGCCTAGATATCCGTATTCCCTTTCAAACTTCTTCTCTCTGTTGAGATGTCAATTGTAATTTAATGTAAGCCCGTAAGGGTGAAATCCAGTTTTTGTCTACAAGTATTTGGACACACTCAAAATAATGTTTATAAAAATAATTTTAATCAATAAAAGCTCACACATTTACAAAACTGTTTAAATTATTTTCTATTTTCTTTAACCCAGAATGGGAAGTATATGTTGGAAACTTGGGTTCAATAGTCGATACCGGCATTGTTTTTTTTTTGCTTAAATTCTAAGATAAGAGTATAAAGCTTGTATTGTATTGACTTGACGACTTTTTTCTAGAAGTACCTTAGGGTCATTATTATCGTACTTGGAATAAATCAAAGTTTAAGCAAATCTAGAATTTTTTGAAAAATGTTAAATATCATTTAGATATAGGTATTTATAATATTGATATAATAAATCCACCGATATTCCAATTAGTGTAGGTACATGATATCGTATGTATAATGTAATACAATATAACTAGGTATACACAATAATAGTATTATGATCCCACATTCCGCTAATTCAGCCCGGACAGTTCCGAGACATTCCACTTAGACATTCTCGGGTGGGGGAAGTGACGCCTGAAGGAAACATTCTAATTACGGATACATTCCGATTATTACCGCCGCCGCCACCGCCCGCCACTGTAATTACACAATCTCACGATATTGTTCTGGGGCACACAAACAGGGGCGCACATTGTGAAAAGCGGTGTTATTTTTTGCCAAAAGCGGTGTTATTTTTGAAAACTGGCGGTGTTATTTTTAGAACCAATTTCAGTACACGGGTTGATAATAAAAGTCAAATGCGTTGTTTTTTTGCATTAAAAATGTTTATTTTACAATAATACAACATTAAAAACACTGAATATAAACTAATTTAATTTTTTTTTAAAACTCAATACAAAAATTAAGCAAATATTACATAAAACGCAATATATATACATGTGCCAATGACTTTCAAACTCACCTAAACATCTCAAATGGATTTTAATGTTTAACGTTTATGGCAATGTTTTAAATTTAAAAATAAACCTATTCCTTTCAAACTACTTTTGTTACTTTGAAATTAAAATTAGACTTTGATGGTGAGTTTCACAAACATTAACATACACGGCAAAGTTTATTTTTATATTTAAAGTAAACTATATAAACCAAACTTAAATAGTAGTATATGCGATGTTACGAGTATTTTAAATTCTGAATCTAAATTGATTCAAAATTGAAAATTGCAGTGTGGCAAGATTTTCTTCCTTCAGGTTCCTTCTTCCGTCACTTAGTACAGTGTTGTACGAAGACAGGAACCTCTCGGAATCAACATTAGAACAAGGCACCCAAATCGATTCTAAACAAGCATCAGCAAATTGAGGATTTGTCGGCGAACCGATTTGAGTGCCTCTGCTATGTTAATTTTCCCTCCCAAAGAAACTAAACTAAAAACTATTCTAAATAATATGGCGAACTACGACTGAGATACTTCTCCATTAATGTTTTTGTGCACGGCAAACCTTCAGCACCTGAAAAAAAAACAATTTGTAAACTGAGAAAAGAAAACTGCATTTTCGTAAATTTTTTTTTAACTGTGTAAAGTCTACTGTCAAATGTGACAGTTTTCATTCGGCGTTAATCTTGAAATTATAATAGTGTTTGTAAAAGTTGTGGCTTTGGAAATTGTTCTGATCAGTGACGTTTACGAAACAAATTCACTGCGTACTATAAAAATTACAGGTAAAAAGTTGAATGTCGTAATTTTTACCACTTCATAAATATGTGTCAAAAACGATTAAGTTATAAAAATCGGTAAAATAACATTAAAAATATTTTTTTTGCTCAGAATAAAGTAAATAAAAACATATCAAATACCTTTTCATTTGTTTGTCAATCCATCTGACATCTGACATCAGTGACATCCATAGAATACACATCACATAAAAAAATTCCATAGAATGACGCAAAACGACCATGAAGTTAGCGACTTAAAATATTCGGCGAAATATTTTATGGCTGTTCAAAGCTTGGAATAGTTTAAAAACACAGAATTTCGGATTATTTTCAAAAAAACGCCGAATTTTTCGTTATTTTCAAAAAAACACCAAATTTCGCGTTATTCGCGTAAAAATGCCGAATTTCGCGTTATTTTTCGTTTTATCGCGATCGCGAAATTTTCCAGTCTCTTATTGATTATTTCAAATTTTACTTATTTATTTTAAATTAATTTTTTTAAAGCGATTCAATTTTTTTTATTTTAAATTTTACTTATTCATTTCAAATTTTACTTATTTACTTCAAATTTTACTTATTTACTTTAAATTTTACTTATTCATTTAAAATCTTAAATTGTAAAGCAATTTACAAATTATTTATTTCAAATTTCACTTATTTATTTTAGATTAAAATTTTTAACGCATTTCATTTATTTCAATTAAATTATATATATTAAATATGTTTTACCAGAATGTGTTGCTACCTATTTTTTTAAAATTATTTTTCTTATTATACACAATATATGAATTATGTAATGTTGGGCGTGGATAATATTAAAATAAAATAAAATAAATTTTTATTAGATTTTTCGAGGCAGTGTAAAATAAATTCGTAGATGTCTAATTATATCAATGACTTATTGTATGCATTTATCGCTCAACCGAAGTTTATCCCTTATAAATACCTTTCTAAGATTCCACTAACAGCTTGGAAGATGATCCAAATATCTTCCCAAGAATGTAATGTAAACAGTGCACGGTGAACATTGGCCATCTGACTTGGGTAACTGTTAACACAACTTACAAATATCTTCACAGCTCCAATGTGTAGGAATTCTTGAGAAATGTTTCAATAGTAAATACACATATACACAATCCTACCTATGCTATCTGTCTGGTTGTGAATTTCATATGACAGAATTCAGAATCCTCGGTATAAAAGTGCAATTAAATTTTAATCTATAGTTTGCAATTTAAAATCTCAAATAAATTATTATTATTATTATTATCTCAAACGAGTGCCCGGTAGAGTTACCCGTAGTAATGCACTATTTTACTGTAGCCAATCATTGACCAATTACAGTGCTAACTCACCGATACGAAGAAAGCACGCACTAGCTAACAAGTATACTAACAATATTGATGTTTTAACACAAATATAGTGCATTTTAGGGAACAGTGTCTGGATGCCATCTCTGGCGGTAATGAATAGCTACCCACTGGATAATCATTTAAAAATGTCTATGTAAAAGCCCCATGGGCGTAAAAACAACAATAAAATAAAACAAAATAAAATAATTAATATACATTTTAGGATTTAGGTAGGATACACGTAATGTAATATATTTCCTGCACTTGGTGTAGCAATTCCCTATGCACCATTGGGTGGAGATAAAGGAATATAGTTGTAATATTAGGATTTCTTTTCTTGTTTCTATGCGACTGCTTTTTTTTCCTAGATTTTTTATTGTAAACCAAAAAATAGTTAACTGTAAAAATGTATCTATCTAAAGTCAAGGTTTGTTTTTATACCATGAGCACACCACCGCACCTGCACCGGCACAAAAACAGGAAGATAAAGGAGTGACAATTTCAACATGTTGGCTTTTTTCTATTAATGTATCTTTTTCATCAGTATTTTCAATGATATCTGAAAATATGTCAATCTGTGAAGAGTGTTTATGAAAACAAATGATAACGTGTAATGTTACAACCGAACTTATTTTCATTATTGATATCTCAACAGAGACAGAAAAGCTCTGGAAACAAATATGGGTTATCTAGGCGTTGACAGGGCTTATCTGTCATTGGCTGGGTTAAGTGGCCACTTGATGTATTACAAAATTCCCCAGCCCAACTTCATATGACAAATTTCTAAAATTGCATTATATATTAAATTCTTATTCATCGTTCCACATTTCTAAGAGATTTTCATACTGGTGAATATATTTATAGTTAAATAATGTTGTTTTCTTCTCCGGCCCTCTGTAATCTCAGAATAAAAAATACAAGTCCCATTTACAAGCGAATTGCTGGCATTTCCAATAATTAACATATTACTTTATGTAAGTACCTGTACCATTGAAGTTGGCAGTGGTATAGCGGTGCGGAGGGTAGTTCAGGAACACTCGAGGGTGAGAGTTGAGGGTTACACAGAAGTCAGGTGGTGTCGGTTGTCGGTCTTGTATAAGTAATTCACGCTACCAATCCGTGTAATGAGCTGTCACTTGCTAAGGCTTCGGGCGCCCAAGAAGACGCGAGTCTTGAATCTTGAACTTCGCGAATAGATAATTGTCTACGTATGTATGTAATTCAGTTGCAATACCTTTGTACCCTTTAATAATTCAAAAGGATCTCCAGTTGTGAATAAACGCAAGAACAGAACATATAAAAAATATTACATCCTTGTTAAAATTTTTAAACTCAAATATTTTATTTTATCATTGAATTAAATTTACTAGAATGGCCAATTCAAAGAGAGCTGTCCAAATTTGATGTTCCATTTGTATTTTGCTGTGAAAAAATACAGCCATATCTATGTTCCACTATCTAATACATTTTAGTCGTTTTGTTTCTCTCTAACAAGTTGCGATTGAAACAATTGTCTAAATCTTGACATGACAAGGAATGGAAGAAAACAACGGATCTATATAAAATAAGCATCATTGTATTTTACTCAGATTATATTGCCTGCAAACTCCATGTGCCTAAAAAATAATGTCATACGATGGTTAAGACAATGTATAATATACATTTTTGTTAAATTGATTTTCAAAGTCAAATTAGGTTAATGTGAATTTGTTGTGCCCAATAGGTGTTATAAAATTATTTGATATCCTTCAATCTATGTAATCTAATTTTCAGTTAGGTTAGCGATGCAATACTTTTTTTTCCAATTTAGGATGTTATGATGTAGTGAAAGTTTGTGTATATTAATGAAAATTTTAGTTTAAGCGATTGCATTTCATTATTGCTTTTCACACCAGTATAAAACTTGACTCAATTCTTATTTCCAGCAACAATTTTAGCAATTTAGACGTCTTCGGAGAATGAATTCCCAATACAATATGGATTCACGACATGAAATACTTACGAATTACGTATAACGGTGTTTTCTTCTCCTAACTCTTTGATTTAAGGCAAGAGAGTGCGAATTGCCCCACACTTGATAACGACCCTCCCCCGCCCCTAAACTTACCTACCCCCACCAATCTCCAACCCTCCACCGCACCTGGTTTACCACCCCCTAGTAACAACTGCTCCCCGCAGTCAGCTAAATTATTAATATTTTTTCAATACAAGACGCCCGAGAGATGCGAATCTACACAGAAAGCAGTTTTATTTAGGTAGTTTTCTTATTACAATAAGAAAATCAATATGATACAATTTTTAAAAAGCTATATGAGTATATGTACGTCACAAAACATTTTTGTAGATTTTCATCTAACGAGTGTTTGTAAATATGTAATTTATATAACGCACCGACCCGACCGTGAAAGCAAGATAATTTTTGTTGACAGAAAGATAAGTATATACATATTATTTTAATTTTATGTATTTATTTATTGTATTGTATACAAATTATATATGTATTGATTTATTTATGGTTCAGGACTGCCAAATAAGCTAAAAGCTGGGCATTGACAGACCTGTTACATAATATTTATGTAATTATTAATAATATACTTACATATATCCATAATCACAACAAATCTAAGGATATCAAATGTAGGTAGCGTTGAGTTTATAAGAAGATGAAGCATTTTCTAATGTCTTATTTAAATAATGTGTTTCCCTAGAAAAATAGCATGAATTAGCATATTCTGATATTGTATATGCACTCAAATTAACTTATTTTTGTTCATATTTATCAAGGAAAAAAATGGAATACATGCTTAAAAAATTGTTTTTAAAATACCATTTCAAAAGCCTTTGATTGGTTTTCATATCAATTTGACATCTCAACAGAGACGAGAAGTTTGGAAGGGAATATGAATATCTAGGCGTGTACGTGTACAGGGCTTATGACCTGTCATTGCTTTACGACGCTTACGCTTAGAAACGGTGCTTCTAAATAAATAGCGTCGTCTAGTAATTTATAATTTTTTTTTTATTATTTTATTATTTTATTATTTTTTTTATTAACAAACGTATTACAATGTTGTACAATTCAGAGCTTCTTAAATATCTATATACATAGGCATATTAATAAATATCGTAGATAAACTGAATACTGGTGCAGTGGTATATTATAAGTACCTACATACAAAGATAAATGTAAAAACTCCGAACACCGAAAATTGGTTGCTCATTTATACTAATGCAAGCGCGGGTCCGCCTATTGTATTGTAATTTTAAGACATTTGCTACATAGAGCTTCACACATTAGCGAGTGATTTCATTTTTCAAATCTAGTCGTGCAAAAGTTCTATCAACTTATAACTCTGTAATGTCAGTAGTGTGTAATGTGCGACGCTGTAATATTACGAATGCTCCCTCGTGGAGTTCATAAAGTTATTTGGTCTGTGACAGAAATTGAATGGATTTTTTGTCTTTCTCCTTAGAGCATCGTTGGCAGAAGACTGCTCTCACTATATTTACCACCTTCCAGAATCCCTGAGGCAAGCTTTTATTATTATTAAATCCTGTGCGATTTCTGCACGAGGACATTACCTTACAGAACTACCAGACACATAGAGGGCGTACATTTTCCTTTATTTCTATATTTTTTCCTACCACTTTTTGTTTGCTCGGTAGCGTACAAGACTATGCTTCGAATAAAGGTAAGCCTATGCTTAGAATAAAATACTAAAAGAACATTATAATAACAATATTATTTTTCATCCTATTTGCCTTTAATCAAAATACTATGTTGTTCATTAATTTATTTATTTGATCCATATAAACATAAAATTGCAATATTTAATTCAAACATTACACCAGCACAAATTTTACAAAATAAAAGTAACACAATAATGTAATATTTTTTTAGTGGGTAAGAGTTTTTTTTATATTAACATACTTATTGTCACAAGGTAAAAGTATAATACACAAATTTCTTTTGTATGAAACTGAGTAGATACACATTATAAGCGTTATTTAAAAAATATTTAATGTCTCCTTTTTCATCCGTTATTTTTTAAAGTCTCGTTGTCTACCTCATAGTGTAGCGGTAGTGCGTTGGGCTGCCATGCATGAGGTCGCGGACTCGATTCCCGATGGGGGTCAATATGAAATATTTATTTGAACGTGATTTTTATAAAAAAAATATTTCATATGTGATACCTTGGACTGGCGCTGAAGCGTAAGACTGATCACCTTGCCTTCATGTAACAAATGATCATGAATCACTGCACTTGATGTATCAATGAAGTGTCCTATTGACCAATGGTTGCGGATGAGGGACAATAGTAATAGTAGCAATAAAAATTTCCCTTGGTGGAGATTATGGATTCCAAAAACTACCTCCAAGCTGAGCGATCGGCCCAAGCTTTTTCCATATCAGATCCACGTCCAGTAACTTATTTAAAATATGAAATTTATGTTGGAAGCACTCACTTTGTAGTTATTCATTATAAACTATTTAAATGAAAACACTTTGTTTTTAACTACTTTTTTATTAAAACTCCCGACGGTTTCGAAACAACACGTGTCTCTTTGTCAAGGGTACAAGAATGAATGAAATTGGATAATGAAGTAAGTTCTGTCAGTGCATATGTTCAATGGTCAGGTCTATTGTTTGTCTAAGGTTGAGAGATGAATGGATGGGTGGGTAATTTATGAGTTTTTTTTATTTATTTTATGGATTAGATATCTTTAGGTTAAGAAGGGGGCTGTAGGAAATATTATTTATTAAGTTGCGATTATTATTTAAAGACTTTTTTATTTCAAAAATTTCTAAATTGTCTAATTTTAATAGTTTATGTTCTACATGCAACACTTTTAGCCCGGTATCTTTATTGAAATTATGATTATTTTTTATTAAATGGTTAAAAAAGAGACACGTGTTGTTTCGAAACCGGTCGGGAGTTTTAATAATAAAATTAAAAAAGTAGTTAAAAACAAAGTGTTTTCATTTAAATAGTTTATTTAAAATATATTCATAATAAAATCAGCCAAACTTAATCGAAAACAAAAATAAATCATAGCAGTATAAAAATTTATTGTGTTGTTGCAATAAAACTTGCCGCCTCACTACATTTCCATTTGATTTATTTTAATTCAGAAAAGCTCAACATTCAAATATCGTAGTGTATATAATGTATATGGAAGGTGTGACTGTGTGATGATACACCACACACAAACGTGACAATGTTGAATGGGGTGAGTGTGGTTTAGGTGTGTGTAGTGTGTATGCGTTCGGGTTATATAGCGCCCTGTCCCACGAGACCTCATTACCCTCAAATACCTCCACCCCCCCACCCTCCCACCACCTCTCCCAGCAGTGTCCATAAAACCCGTGACGTCACATATCCTGAATTTCTCTTTTTGAATTATTACTAATCTAATCTAATGATAAAACGTATAATGTATAATGTTATTATAATTAGAAATAAAATAAATACCTAAGTGTGAATATATTAATTTATAATTACATTTAAAAAGCCGTACCTAGTTAAAAAGAAATATTATCATGTTACGTATGTTCTCCATTCTCGCAAAGTTGGCCGAATATTGTAGATTGTAGTTGGACACGTCATCCTATTGTATTCGTACTTCGAATAACTTTACAAAGTATTCACCTGCTTCAGTGATAAATTCGCGAGCATGTAGGTATTTCTTGCTTTATGTAAGCTCTACTACACTCTCCCGAAGTCCATCGCTAAAGTACTTCGGAATGTTGACGGAAGTACTGGTGGCGCTGTATGAAGTAGACAAAGTGTCCTTCACTTTCCAACTTCGGTCAACTTAACGAGAGTTAAGAGCTAGTTCGAGGAAAAAAAGGGAAGGTCACGAAATCAGCGAAGGATCGTAAAAATGTGTATGAAATTTATATATATTGGACTTTTTCGCTCCTTCGCTGTTTTACTCTCGCCGCCTACCGCTTGTAAACGTGTCCTTAAACGGTACCTTATCTATAATGAGAAAATTAGGCGAATAAAATTCGTCTTTAAATATTTCCGTAAATAATTACGTAAGCTACCTGCTAGTTCTGCGAGGGTCCTTGTATCGGTCCTCCCCAGAGTGCGGGTGGGTTTGGCCGGGGGTGGGCTTGTGGGAGGGTAGCGGGTAGCCCGGGGGAAGGGGACAGGTGAGGGCATCCCCTGTCAGATTATGGTCCCAAGGCACGGAGTCATTCCGTTATCTGACTGAAAACTACGATTCTACAATTTTTTAATGAATTTATTAAGTAGTGATGATTGTACAGATAAAAAAATTAAATTAATATATTTAGTAAAATTGCTTTTCATATTAATGTTTTTGTGCCTGGTAGTGTTAGGACTATTTTAATTTTCTTTTAGAATGTCTCTCGCGCAGATTGTGGAATCCATATACTCCACATAGGGAGCGGATATGGTAGGATGATTATTATGATGATGTAGGTATAGACACATATGTAGACCCGTTAAGTTCCATTTGTGTTTTGCAGTGAAAAAAAAAGACATACGTATAATTTCTACACTCGGAAGAATTATACTTACTACATATTATAAATACCTTAGATAAATACTATATTATCTTCCACTATCCAATTAATTTTAATCATTTTGTTTCCCTGTAACAAGATTGAATTTTTATGAGAAGAACAACACTAATTGAGAATGAGTTATTTGTCTAAATCATTCTAGGGATATGACGAGGAGAAATAACTAATATATATATTTATGTATTTATTTAGATTTTATTTTGAAAAACGGAAGAAAGTAGTCTATGTCAAATATAGATCATTATTATATAGAGTATAGACACAATTTTTCAAATACGAATAACAATAATTTTAGCTGTAATTTATATTTTTTAATCTGTGTTTTGCCTCTTAACGAAAAGGTGATGAATAAATACTACTCCAACAACCAGTACTACTACTCTCCCTTATCCGCACCCTATGATGCATAACTGCATTGATGCAACAAGTGCACCACACAGCGCGCGATAAAGTTAACTTACTGAAAGAAACAATTGACGAACGATCCTCGTTCGTGCGATTTGAAGCCATTAGATTATTTTCTCTGGGGATATGTAAAACCACACGTATACGCCGATAAATCGGACACAATTGACCACTTGAAAACCAACATTCGACACGAGAGATTGCCGAAATACAGCCTTACCGTTTACAGATTTAGAAAGATTTACTGCGAAGCTAGTGCGATTTGTGAAAATGGGGATTTACCACCTCCAGATTTTAGTCATTATTGCGCTCTTACCGTTTACAGAGTCAGGGTGTGAAAATTTTTTCCTCCAGATTTTTATGCCCTCGCAGTCACGGCGTATCCCGAATCATATTCAAACATCAATGCCACCATTCAAATACAGCCAACTTCATGGATATTCAAACAATTTTAAGTGTTTCATTTCATTTTAAAGTCTCTAAAAGGCTTTAAAAAAACACCCTTTCAATCGAGCTTACTATTTTTTATTTTTTATTTAATTTTTTTAGGAACAATAACAGACAAAAGGATACTAAATATAATACAAAAAATATATAAAAATATACCTAGGTAGACCAATTGCCCTTTAAAATTGTTCACATCGTGCTTAATCGAATGATCAAAACGTAATGTTTATGAAAATGTGACATACACACAATGATTAAGTAAATATAAAAGCAAGAGTGATCACAAATATCTCAAGAACAACCTTTTCTTGAACCCGTCTACGGAGCTTCCGAGAGATGTCCATACCTTCAGTGCTGTCCTTGTGTATTACGTTGTACTCTCTGCACATACGAGAGAGAGGATTGTAATACCCTGTATTGGAGGAAAAGCGCTCAACTCTGAAAATGTCTGGATTACGCAGTCGTAAATTGGCACGCAGACCGATTTCACTTATTAGCGTTGTGTCAAAGTGACTATTTATAATGTTATGCTAGCAAGTGAGATCGATTAGTTTTCTTCTTTTTTCTAAACTGTCCAGTTTAAAGAAATGTAATCGATCTTTATAGTTGTGTAATCTGCGACTCGCTCCAGATCCATAGGCAAGAGTTCTTAAGAATTTGGCTTGTATCGATTCGTTTTTATCTATGTAAACAGAATAGTGGGGACTCCATATTGGGGATCCATATTCTAAGATGCTTCTAACTAAGGACAGTTATGTACATACATACATTGATATAAGAGACAGATTTTTTTGGTTTTTACTTTGCTTTATGTTAGTTAGACCTTTTACGCATTTAGATGTCGCATGTCGATACGTCTCGTGGTTTATATAGCAAAATTCGAATATTTTTTTTTCTTGTTGCTACTGGATATAATTTTGAATACCTACTGTTTCTTACACGGAACGTCAATACTCACGGGGATCCGTCCTGTAATGACGTCTCTCGGGACGCAAGGCGCCGCTAGACGCCGCCACGTGATTGGCGGGCCCCTGGATCACGTGGCCCTCGTGGTGGTGGTTCTTGGCGGGGGGAGCGGAAGGGGGAGGGCGTAATCAGACAAGAGGTTTTTATTCCTTAATGCGCCAGGAATAAGTGACACCTGCGTACGGAGACTAATTTAGGGGTTGGATTTAGATTCATCATGTACTTATTATAACATAAGATCAGCGCACAAAGAATGTGGCCAGTTAAAAGTAAAAAAATTAAAAAACTACACGCTTATGCTTATTCCCTAGAATATATGTAATGTGCTCTTTAATTACCTTTTTTTTTTTTTAATTTTGCTGTCATCTTAAGTTATCCTGATAATTAAAAAAAAAAGCCAAACAACATGGCTACCCTTTATTTTATTCTCAATTGAATTTTTTTTTTCGAAAATCGAAACGGTCTTTCTTCCTACCTAGAAACTAGTTTAAAGTACCAATATGTGATCATTTTTTCAACGCTTTGTGGCTGTCAACTAATCTGGAATATCATCTTGAAACCACCTAATTTTCTAATGCAAGCTTTCGGTGGAGCCTTAAAAAGATATTTTAGATTCAGTTTGTGTATTTGTGGAGCCAGTATCCAAAGATATAAAGTAAATTATGATGCTCTACAACTGTGTGGTTTGCGCTCCCTTGAGTGCCGTACGTGGTGATGGTATACTTTTCTGGGGTATTTAATTAGGGGGTCGCAACCCTACTTCGCTAAATTCCTCTACTGATTCTAGGTGCAACACTTTCAAATTCTGACAAATGTTCTTCACATGGAATCTAATTTCATGGGTAAAATAATAATAATAATCTAATTTTATAAAAATAAACATGATTTTATGTATTTTTAAATGCAGAAATGTGATTTTTCGAATAGCAAGAAGTACCTAGTATTATATTTATGAGCTTGATAAAATAATTCAAAATTTGAGTTATTTAAAAAATTTTTTTTTAATATAACGAATAATTCCGACTGCGGATTTCGTAATTATTGAGCAAAAATTTTTTTTAAAGAAATAAACTAATGAAATTTTAAAATCTGTCTTATTATCTTTTCAAGAATAATTATTATGCAGTGTACCAAGTGCAGAGGGCTCAATATATCGCGTCAAATGCAAAACGTTTTAGAAAAATTATAAGTGATAGTGCGTATGCGCCACTAAATAGTTCAAATAACTATCATTTGCCCCAATGCAATGTCACGACTCAAAAACCATTCTTTTTTATTTCACAGTGATAATGCTGTAAAAATGTGGGCTTTAAAACGGTATTGTCATTTCTGAGTATTCCGGTTGCTATATGATAGATCGAGCTATTCATTATTTATGTAGATACTCATGGTTAAAAAAAAATTGAAATAAAGTTTTATACTTGAAAATGCATATTCTAAAAATTGTAACATTCCGGTTATAATGTTGTTGAAGCAAATGATATGAGATATTAAAGGTATGATATTATATTATATTACCTTCAATGTGTTTTATTACAATTTTCAAAATAAGTCTGCTCCAAAAATGTACACTAAAATCATATACTTACATATTTATTTCTGCTGTTTTCTTCACTTATACTTGTACATTTTATTTGTCAGAACTGTTGTTTAGACAGAGTTTCTCGGCACCACTACACCCACACCCACACGCACCGGCAGTCATCCGAACAGTTCCGATCCGACCAAACAATTGACAATTCCCCCGGGGGACATTAGAAAATAAAATTTATATTTTTTGACAGCGAGGCGGCGCGGTGGTCCCAATAAACCCATTGTTAGGGTGTTGTGGAGGGAGGGGTGGTCTGGGGGTGGGGTGACTACCCTACGTCATCACGTAGGAAAATCATCTTGATACGTTGGGGTTGCAGATTAAAAACTATTACAACTACTAGTGTCAGGGCTCAGGGTACAGGGGGGGCATAGGGTACACTGTGCAGTTATCGATTTATTTAATCATCGATGGCGATTGATATTACATATAAAGTAATTACCTAAGAATACGGTATTTTTTATTTAATTTTATTCATTATAAATAAAGGCTTTTTATAAAAATACAAAATATACTGTGTACACAAATTTTTAAAACACATATGCCTTCTAAAGTTTATTACAAGTTAACTTGTATGAACCAATGCTAGAGTTGATAAGCTGCAAGCAGTTTTATCTTGACAGCGTTATAAGCGCCCTTGAGGTATATTATATACAATAAAATAAAATCGATCAACAAAAAGCATCTTATAAATACTCAATACGTTTTTCAAAAACGGTCGTGTAAGTAAGTCCATTTTGGCATTTACACACGAACTTGTATCAAATTCACGAAGCAGGTTTGGGATGGGGATCACTTTAGGGGTGTTAGACCACCCTTCGATACTCTGGGGGCTTAGGCCCCATCACTCCGCTAGGGACCCGGGAGGGCCTCGGTCCGAGGCCCCTAAAGTGGCAACGGGCCTCCAAATCAAACGCAAAAACTTTCGGTCCTCGGTCGAACTTCCCGAAACTTTTATGTCCTTGGGATTGCTTAACTCTTTTATTTAGGGGATTTTTCATTAAGTCTCTATTGTATTGGTAGTTTTTCATGGTTATTATTAATTCAGACAATCATAAGTTTAAAATCGGCTGGCGTATGAACCTAGAGTAAGAGTGTTTTGTCCTAATTACAGTTAACATTAATAACTGACACTGGCGCGTTAGCGAGCGCGTTTTCACTTTATGTGGTCCGCAAAATGAGGTTTTTTTTTGTAACGGAAAAGTTCAGAATACTACGGTAAAACCGTGTAGGTTTTTGTAATTATATGTAATTTGGAACATGCTTTAATAAATTTGGAAACCCAAAATTAGATTGTCAAAAACACGACTACTCTAAGCATTTACTTCTACTAGAAATAAGTACTTTTTTAGTTAGTTTTTTCTTTTAGTACCTAAATGCATTCATACTTATGTTTTATTTCAATTGGCGAAATTTAACAATGAGATTTTAAAATGACAGCGAGGTCTCAAACTTGTGATTTCTGAAAAACATGATATTGTTTAGCACCTTGGACACTTAGGAAAATTTTCTTCATATACTCTAGTACTATTTTCAAACTTTGGAAACGTGCATAAACTACGTGGAAGGCTTTGAATCTATTATTTTTTGTCATTATTTCTTTGATAAATTAAGAAATAGGCTATAATGCAAGAGTAAATGCAAAATGAAAATGTGTCCAATTCCTGTAAATTATACGCTATTTTTACTTAAAAAAAAATAAAAATTTTATTAGTCTTTTACTAATTTCGATTAGGTTTTATAAAAGACCATTAAGAAGTTAATACAGTTCTAACAATACTTTGTTTTGGAAAATATTTTTCTTAAGTGTCCACAATATGTCCGTGGCTTGGGCATGTTGTACTCGGATGCCTCTGGATATCTGAACCCGAGCTGCCTCTTCTTTACGCCTGCAGGATCCCGCTTTCCTGGAGACCGTCGATGTGACCGTCTACGGATGTATTCGGCGGAGGATGATGGATGCGGGCCTGACGTGGCGAAAGAAGAAGAAGAAGTTATAGCATCCCCCCTACAATAATCCCTAGAATTTGATGTGCTCATTATTTACACCACGCAAAATATTAAAACATTGAATTTATTATTTCTTTCAAGTACCTTCCTATTTATTATACTATATCTATATATTTTATGTTAATAAATAAATACATTTTTATTTTCAGAAATGGGGGACCAGGATACAATGGATAGCTTGGAGTCGGGTAAGTTTTAAAAAAATGCGTTAAAATTTATGATTTTACACTTTAGTAGATACACAATACCTACAGAACCTTATGTTGTACAGATTTGACGATTAAACTTTAAGATTAAATCTGAAAGAGGTATTTAATTAATAAAAAAAAAAGAGGAACATAATTACGTAGTTACATTTTTAGTCTGCCTAGTACAGGGGGATGAGCATATCGGATCAATGTCAAATGTTTAGAGAATTTAAAATTTGTATACAGAGCATAAGCGCCAATCATTTTTGCAGCACATACGTACGATCACTAGTAAATTGTTTAAAAGTTACGCATTTCCACCGATATACTAAGCACCCGGTATCCCGTACTCGTGGGTTTGGTATGTTTGCTCGGGGACACGTGAAGTTTGGGGTGAGTGATACACCGGACACAGGGTGCGCCTCTTGCTCCCGCTTTACCTGTCTAATCTCTCTACCCCCCGGCATACACGGAAACCCTCCTACACTACGCCACTGGTCGCCATGACCCAACCCGCGCGGCGATGCGAATAAAAAAACGTTTGTTCCGAATCAAAACCACCATTTGAGCTTAAACGGGTGAAAAGGGTTTGCGCCAAATAATATAAATGGAAAACAATGGAAAACATTTGATCTTTTTTATGGTAGAATTAGATAAGGATTTTCTTTACATTATGTTCTTCTTTTTCTTGTGGCCACGTCCTGTTGAGAAAACAACGCCTTTTCTAAAAGCAGCTTCTCCCGCGTCTTCGAGGACATTGTCAGACCACACCATCTTCTTGGCTTACCTTTTGACTTTGTTCCCGAGGAAGCTGACTGTGACACAACGCCATTGGTGACCTTGTTACTTTTGAGAAGGCGTTCTGTGGACAAGTGCGGTCTACTATTGACGGCTTCAGAGTGAATATTTCCTATTATCTTACTTCTGATAGAAAAATACACTAATTTTTTTCCAGAGCCAGTCAGCCAGTGCATCGTTAGATATTTTGTTCTCGTTATATAATTGCCGTGAAATAAAATAAAAATCAGTTACATACATGATCGTTTTACGCAAACTACAAGATTAAGTTTTCTTTAAAAATTAGGCAGCATTTCCCAAATAATATGTATTTGTAAAACGACATTTTACAGAATCAAATAAAGTTATCTTTACTTTAAAATCAAGAAAACTCTTAATATTATTTGTTCCGAGTAGAATCAAGACATTGTATTCCCGATCGCGTGACATTTTGTTAACTGACGAGAGTTTTGTAGACTTCAAGATGTTAATAAAGAATTTTCTAATGGCATTCTGTAGGTGCATTCTCCCTAAAACGACACAAAGAGAAGTGGGAACATAGTCCGTAGTGAGGAAACAAAAATTTAACCCGAAAACGGTTGTCTTTCACAAAGTGCTTGCTTTATTCTCCCCTCGGGAACCATAGAGTGAATTTTTTGAACAAATGAAAATGACCTACCAAAGGAATTTAATTCAACTCCCAACTGTATAGTAAAAGAGCTTTTCTTACTATTGATATTTTACTTGTTCTCTGTCGGAATTACTTGCGACGCCGACGGGTATATTTATTTCTGCCTAAACTTCACAGTTAATTGCATAAATGTTTGAATTAACCGATTATTTAAAATAACTGAAATATGCAATAACACAGAATTTGAGAAAATATATTTTCAACGAAATAAAGGGGCAGTCACTCTGTGTCTCATTATTTATATATTAAAATCAAACTGTGAGAACCTCTAATTGGTTTACTCTGTTTTCTTTTAATGTTAATTATTTGATTGATTTGTGACTGTTGGTTTTCCTGTAAATAAATAAATAATAAATATTAAAAAAACCTAGTTTTTTGAAACACTGTATTTTATGAGTTTCGTACCGACTAGTTTCGGTAACAACTCGTTGCCGAAACTTGATTCAGGTCGGGTTGAGGGGGACATCTTCCATAAAAAGTTGTGCATAATTAATGGGTAGTCGTCAATAAGCTGATGGAGGTCGCTGAATATATGCATGAATATTAATACTCCTTTCTTGGGTTAACTCGGGCTGACTTGGGACATGGTGTCCCGGATTACACTTAACCATTGAGAGACCTTAACATTTGTGTAGATGACTATATGACATCTGTCATTTTAAATTATTCACATCAATAATTAATTAATGGACATTGCTTGGTGCATTTTAAAAATCATATCTTAAGAAAGTGTTCAAAGAACTGTATCGGGTCTGATTGATCTTCATTTTTAATCGAAATCAAAAAGTATATACATAAATATCAAAATAATATAAAAAGTTGGTGGTTTTACAACAAGTGGAGGCTAATTAATTTTTAAAAAAAAAACGCGTTGGGTTTCAGATTGAACACCAATAACAAATCAATTAAAACTTGCGATAGTTCATAATGTTAAAGGTTTTCAAATTATGGCCTGAGACCTTAAAAAAATTAAAATCCGCTGTACCTGCAAATAATGCAGTTAATTTTTTTTCATGAATCTTATAAAAAAAATATCTAAAATGAAATAACTCACTATTAACTCAATGTTTGTAGCACTCTTTATGAAATTATTTTATAGTGAAATAATCAGTGGACAGTACGGATATACCCGGCGTTCCCCAACTCCTGTGTCCGAGTGAAAGTTAGAGGAAGATCGGGTGAAACGGACTACTGCTGGACGGGTGCAGGATGCGCCGCCTCGAGCGTTTAAAAATTGCATACACCCAGGAGTTTTTACTTTTACACAACCACGATATTGTACATACCCGAAACATGGAAACCTCCCACATTACTTTAGTTCTTTGAGATCGTTTAAATTTTTGCTTTTATTGAAATTTGATTTTATTAACTCCATATTTTAATGCACACAACGCAACTTGTTTTCTGGATTCTGGCACAGATATTTCCGACTATTTGAAAGCAGCTCCAAAATTGAAATTTTTTATTATATCATAAGAACTCAATTCATTGTTTCTTTAATAATTTTGGTTGTCTGTAAAGTCGGTTTACGAATGATAATTTTACGTGATAACGTCATAAGAAAACATTGATGAAAAATAGCATACTTTTATGAATTGAATTGAATTATCATTACTGAATTATCATCATTTTGTATAATACGAAGCAGGAGTTAATTGAAAATTAGAATTTTTTCCATAAATTATCATTTTTTGCACTCGTTAATTCAAATATTTGTTTACTTAAATTATACAGATTAATTACAAGTAACAATGAGTAGCTTTGTGCTGCTGCTGTCTCCCTTCTAATCGGACGCATAGGCCGATGGAGTGGAAGACAGATAGATGCGTCACAAACCGAAAGCTTAGGCCGATCGTGCCTCTCTATCGTTTGTTCCGCGCTCTCGCTTGCACACTCGGCTCAGGCGGAACGTGACAATAAGTGATGCTTTTTCGTGTGTGCAGCCGGCGTTCATCGATTTATTAGACGTTATCACGTCAAAAAAGTTACTTCATAAAAATAAACAAATAGAACCAAAATCTAGTTTGGTTTAAATGTAAAATAGAGAAAAATTATATACTTACACATAAGTGCTCAGTATTACCTATAACCTAATTTATATCGTGTACAATATGTGTATTCAACGTGCACTCAAAATGATTTACCTTTACATATTATCTTTTTTATTTCTAATTCGGTCCTGTGGGGAAAATCCTGATTCCAAAGTAAAATTTGGTTAGAATAAGTACTGTGATTGGATTCAAATGGGGTAACTTCCTCTTTAGGTGCTAATTGTATTTACCTATAGCTCCTAGAGTTGGTGACATTTAGTAGCGAGCGAAGAATTCCTCTGCACCTAATTCCATTTCCGGACATAGGACATCGTTTCCATAATCTAATGCGTATTAATCAGAGTTGATGCGTATTTAGTTTTGAAAAAGAAAGTTTAAAATATAAGTAGGCATAATAAAACTTACCTCTGAAATGTGTGTAAGATTAATAAAACTAGTGTTAGGATTTACAACTTTAAAAAAATGTTGGATTGATATCCAACATAACAGTCTAATAATGATGCCATGATGTGAAAAATATCCTTATACTATTTTGTACATACTTTTTAAATTTAAATTATTTATTTGACATATTTTATTTTAATTTAATACACGTAGGTATAATATTCACAGAAATGGAATGGATTTTCCTATAATGAACAAATAACATTCGTTATAATAATTTCACAAAAATATGCTTTTTAATATATTGTTTATAAACAAAAATTGTATAAAAAAAAATTTTCATCACAGTAGCTCATGTAGGATCATAAAAAAATTTAAAGTGTTTTATTCATGAAACACAAAACATTTAAAACTTTACATTAACCGCAAATCAAAGAAACTTTGTAAATAATACATATTCTACTTTAGTCGCCAAAACGCCAATCGCTTGAAATAGTGTTTAAATTATGAAACCTGTATCGCTATGGAAATAAATATTGAATCGGCTGAAAGCATACGCGACCATTGACGGAAAACTGTCTCCCATTCCGCCATTTAACATAGTTTTGCAATTTGCCAGACCTTTTAGTGGCCGCTGCTGGATCCTAAAACATTCAGGTGTTCAGTGGTCTCTCCAAATAGTTTTTCCGCCTGTCAGTTGTGGTTTCAATGCACGATTTTCATGAAATCTGCTACGGGATCGCCGGTTTTGCGAATCATGTGATTTTAGAATTTAATACATTAAAACTAGAATTTATTTAGTGGTATTACGGCGCTACCGTTTGAAATGATTGTTCAAATAGCATGAATTGTTCAAGTACCTATAGCGATTCATTTTTAAAAAAAAAGAGTTTGTGCGTTCCTACATAATATATAGGCTTTGATTTTTTTTGTTGTATTTTGAGGTTGCTTTTTAACAGCCGAAACTTACGTGTAGGTATATGAAGGCTGTTGTAGAGTGATTTTTACATGTAGAGATTCTTCGACTCGCAATTCGGAATCCGTGACTCCAACCAATGCACATGAATCCGTTCATTTATTGATTAATTCTATCAATGTAGCCTGCTTAGTGGCAGACATTCAAGGCCAATCGTGTAACTTGGTAAATTAGATATGAATAATTCGGTTTCTTAAATAAAACGTTCATGTTTTCAATTTACATATAATATACGAGTACGCAACGAAACGGTCAGGAAAATCTACGTGATGTAATTTTTATGAAACGGTCGCAGTCTCTATGTATCAATATTTAACTTGGGTCTTAATTTCAGGGCCTTGAACTGAATGTTATCTTTGAGTGTTTTGGAAGAGTTATTTTCTTCCCCATTCCCGGGGGTCCCTGGCGCTGTTCTCACACTTCTGGTTATACTTCAATCCAACTCCGGGGTGCTATAAATCCCCGTGCGATGAGTCTTACTGCTGCGGGTAGTATTAAATATTAAGGGTGTACTGTAAATGTATTATACAAGAAGTACGCGATGTTCAGTGGAAGAGGTATTATAATAATAGCTATAATTTAGGTATACGACGCGACGTATGTACATAATTGCTTTACTGACAACTTAAAAACGGAGAATATATGCATAGATTGGTAATACAACTCGATATTCTGAATTACTTTTTTAATTATAGATAGAGAAATGCCTACAGACTATTGTGAGGAATTTAGCTTCTGAAAAGGTGTGTAATGTGTTCTCAATTTAAAGTGTATATAACAATATTTTGCGTCAGAGCTGCGGGGGGTGGACCTGACTTGGGAGCATGCGCGGGAGCTGGCGGACGATCGCTTATCTTGGAGACAGTTTGTGGAATCCATATGCTACACATAGGGAACGGATATGGTATTATGATGACGATGAAGAATATTTTTATCGTACAAAATAATTAAGGAAGCGTTACAAAAAATCTGCGGGAAAAACTAAATCTTAATAAAAGATTCTAGTCCACGAAAACAATGTGCTTTTTAGATGACACTTATTATGGTTATAGTGTTTTTAATATTTAATAAATCAGTTTCTTCAAATTTTGTATTGAAGCAGTGGGGGTTTTAAGTCTAATGAATCATGAATTATGATAAAATAAAACGATGTTATGTGTTACTATTAATTGGTTTATTCTATAGAAATAGAATTTACCTACACTACCTGGTTTCGGGAGTAACGTTCAAAAAGACGTTCGTGAAAAGACACAAAATTAGAATACAGAGGTTATACAGAAAAATACAGAAAAATTAAATTGCAATACTTAAGAATCCAGACACAAGGGTAATATAAATATTGATTCATAGAAGTAATAGAAAAAATAGAATTATATATATTATATATATTTTTTCTGTATAACATCTGTATTCTAATTTAGTGTCTTTTCACCAGTCGATGGGAGAACGTTACTCCCGAAACCAGGTAGTGTAGGTAAATTCTATTTCTATAGAATAAACCTATTAATAGTAACACAGAACATCGTTTTATTTAATCATAATTCATTATGAAGAGTTAAAAAGTGAATGCCGAATCAATCAACAAACTAATAAATGATCTTTGATTTAGATCTCTACACCTCTACGATACAAGCCGCTTAGATTTTTATTAGAATTTTATTTACAAATATATATTTTTTCATATCTGAGATTTCTTTTTATTGTAGCTACGGTAAAAAGGTGAGATCTGGAAGATGATCCAGACTGTTATTTCTCAAGTTCATCATTACTATGGAGAAAGTTTGATGTTCTCGAGTTTATGGAGGATTTCGGACGGCGGGCAGTTGGCACGTAGAGGCCCGCGCATGATAAACATTTCATGGCGTCATTTTTGGACATTTCTATGAATATGAATGTCTCCCTGAGACCAAACGGCGGATGCGATGGCTAGATAAAACCACCATTTGTAGATTACATGAAAAAAAATGAAAAAGAAACGTCTTTTATTACTTACTCGCTCTCAGTACAATACGTACTAATAACTTACCGTATGAGAAAATATAGGTTCTGTTTTTCAAGTTACGTTAATACCTGCTACGCTACTAATTCACAGATATCAATTATTTTAAATTTATTTATTTATTAACATTTCTCATAATTTTTTGTTTAAAAAACACACAATTAATTATACAGAAAGATGGCGACTCACTCAGTAGCCATGACAATGATCTGGCCCTGACTCACTTGATAATCCGCGTCGAGTCAGGGAATCTTTAGTACAGCATTGTACACTACGGAACATTTACACGATGAGAAACAATTCTTGGCATTTAAAGGAAAAGAAGAAAAAAAAAAAAAAAAACCAAAAAAAAAATGAAAATTACAGAACTCTATTTCTGCAGGCATTTTCAACAAAAACACCACACATTTGATTAATCCAACTAACATTACTAACTCTGTATTTGGGGAAGTCAGTTAAAAGTTTAATTTGCGTGTCCATTTGGTTAAATAATATATGTTATAAAAAAGTCCTTATATAAGCCTTTTAATATGTACACTAGGGTGTCCCTATTTTTCAACTTAATTATTTTTTAATGCATAGAGCCTACTTTCTTTCGTATTGTTATAAAACACTTGTTCAGCAAATTTCAGTTCATTTGGAGTACAGTAACCCGTGCCGAATTGCATCGGAAGATGTTCATACAAGTTACGATAGAGTAAAAGCGCGCGGGCGGCACGCACGTACTTTGTCTTCAGTCAAATGCAATCAGTCGTGATATCAATACGGTTTATTTAATTTGAATAAAATGTCGGTTGAATTACGAAGTGCTAAAAAAGTTTATTCTTAGTTGGGGAGGCAAACCACCAAATAACAGGTGCAAAATTACCATCAAATCGGCAAGTTCTTGCGGTGTTGTTTTTCAATATTCGTGACGTTCAATTTACTGTCCATGAAAGCGCTAATTTAGTTATTCGGGAGTGCATTATTTTTTGGGAAAAAGCGAGAATACCCACGAAATCAGTTCCAAATTGTGTTAAGAAACTTGTTGATCTTTATCATATTTGGCAGGAGCTTCAAAAAAATAGTACAAAATCCCAAGAAATTCACAAACGACGGGCGGGAAAAATTCCAAATTAATTTGGATAACTTATTTGATATCGCACACGTAGATGCCCTCGAATAAATGAAGATAGAGGAAGATAAAGTGTTCTTGCGGAAGCAGAGGAAACCAGGACGTCCGGGCTGCTTGGTTGGTATAGACAAAAAAATATCTAAGAAAGAAGAAAGGTCACGGCAACGCAAAATGGAGGAAGAAAAAAGAAAACTAAAATCGTCTACTTCATCATATGTTTTCCTACCGCAACAAGAATTTTAAAATAGTTCTGGCGAAGAACCTTTGCCGGAGACATCAACTGCTGCTGTAGCGACTGAAATGTCAGTAAAAAGAGGGAGAAAGGATTTTATTTCACCAAAACTGATTGGGGCTTTAGACAGATGCCAGTTGAGCATTAGAGACTCCGTCTATATTCTTTAGTTCACCGTAGAAGCGCTAGGTCTCAACGGAGACGAATATTTAATTAATAAATCGTCCATTCAAATGAGGAAGGAAAGGGCAGAAGCTATAAAGACGGATTTTCAAAATCATGTGCCTGACATAGTAACTGTTCATTGGGATGGGAAACTGTTGCCTGGATTAGACTGCAGGAGTTTCTAGGAAGAGCGGTTACCGGTGTTGATTTCTTTCGATGATAAAGAACAACTTTTTGCTGTTCCAAAACTGGATAGTTCTTCTGGTAAAAATCAAGCCAACGCTGTTTTGAACTCGCTTCATTATTGGAACCTTGGTAACCAGGTGCAAATAATGTGCTGTAACACTACAGCCTCTAATGTTAGCCATTTTAGTGGAGCATGCGCTCTGTTAGAACAAATGTTGGAAAGAGGGCTATTATTGTTTGCTTATCGCCATCATGTTTATGAACTCGTCTTGAAAAGTGTGTTTAAAGCAAAAATACCTCAAGTTACTAAAGTCCTGATATTCCGCTGTTTAAAAAATTAAAAGATAATTGGAATAATATTGATTCTACTAACATCCAAACTTGCCCCAAATTTGTGAAATAACATATCAGTGATTGAAAAATCGATCAATTAGTAGTGTTTTATAAGCATGAACTACAAAAGTCTATTGTAAGAGATGATTACCGTGAACTGATAGAACTATCCATCATGTTTTTGGGTGATGCAAAAATTTATTTTCAAGATTGAAGATTGAAAGCACTTTCCTTCAAGATAGCGTCTCGCCATGGAAAGAAAATCTTGTTTTTATGGAAGCAAAAAGAAAAGTTAACTGTCTTAAAGCAGTCAACGATACTGCAGAAAGAGCTGTGAAACTAATGCAAGATTTTCATGGCAAAATAACGACTAAGGAAGAACAGAAGCAGTACCTTTTACGCTGTGTTCAGGAACACAGAAAACTGTATCCTGAATGCAAAAAGGAGACGCTAAAAAACAATATCTCGATTAAATTGTTTTTTTTGCTTTTAATATATTTCCCCATTATAACTTGATGTTTTGGTTTATTTTGACACCTAGGAAAAAAGAAAGTATGGGGATATAATCATAATACACCGTTTCCCTAGTATTATGATCTGCTTTGTCATACCTGCTAGTTTTATCCTTCGAACAAGAATTCACTAGAAGGGGCGTTTTCCATACAAATTTTTTCTAAAAATATATGCTTCCTAGGTTTAATTTCATACAACACCTATTATTATCAAACTCCACCGTCTCACTCCAGCACTTAGGCCAATACACGAAACGTGTGACGTAGATGTCTAGTGATGACGTGGATGCCTATTGATGACGCAGTGAGTGACGTAGTGGGTAACTAGACACCTTAGACAGACTTAGTAGATTTGCACTCGTACATATTGTTTCCACCTTAACCTTAATCTGATAGTCCGCAAATACGAATTATGAAATGTAAATTGTTGATTGTAGAACCTCCTTTCTACTCGTATTAATCGATATATCCATTTTTTTAAATACTGAAATTGTATTAAGTAAGTAAAACAAGCAACGAAAACAGGTTTAATTCTAAGAAATCCACGTTTTCTCTCGGGCTAAGATTGGCAACCTTCCCTCACAAGGGGAAAATCTTCAGTTTAACAGTACAGGAACAAAGTTTCCAGATAAAGTGAGACTTTGGGAATCTCGTTGTGGGTTTTTGACAATTAAACGTCCCGCCAACCGAACGTTGTCATGGGATTTGAGAATTACCTACCCAGTCGCAGTTGTTTGACGTTCGTTAACGAAACCAATTAAAAAAATATAACGTGGTTGTGGAACATTAAGAAGCTGAGGAGTGTTTATTCAAAGCTAGTCAAATGAAATAATATAAGGATTTTAAAAAAAATGTTAAATTTGCATTATTATCATTTTAAAAAATGGCGTATGTTATGCTTAGTAATTAAAATTTGTGTTAGCTAAATATGCAATGTATCAGGTACTTGCTCTTATGTTTCTAATCCTGTGGCGTGACATCAGCCAATATATCCATAACTACTGTAAATACTTTCCTTATCCGCACCTAATGGTGCAAAGGAGAATGCATTGAAACACATGCATATTTATTTATTTATTTGGACTTGTACGTAGTGTTTTATAAAAAAATATATATAATAATAATGTTCCCTCACTGGGATAACCCGTGCCGAGGGAAACATTTTACATGGTTTATAATGGGTATATTCTACATACAATCTTAATTTAAGTAACCCAACATCAATACATTTAAAAAAATAAAAATCATACAATCATCATGAAATTGAACCTGCAAACTCCTCCCCAAGAGCCACACGATCCAGAACACAGAAAATATTGAAGCAAAGTAAAGACACACACTACTTTTGGTCAAAGGGGATTATGTGTATTATGCTGTCAAGCTCTACAACGTGCTCCCTTTGGCCATCAGAACAATAAAACAGGAACTTGTTTTCAAAAAAGCTGTGTCAAATTGGATAGTGGAGGGGGGGTAGAATAGAGATAAAAAATTATTCAACCAAATAGATAGTCTTCTTTCATAATTTTAATTTTAAAATCAATTCAAAACACACATGTATGGATCCATTGTATGTTAGTAATTTAAAAAAATAAGTAATAAAAATTGTAAAATTAGTCCTCGGCACGGGTTACCCCAGTGAGGACAAATTTAGTATTTTTAATTTTTACTTTGCAATATGTTTTAAATAAATAAATAAATAAATAAATACAGATAAAAGTAAGTATGTGGTCTAAATTCAAATCTTTATGAATCTTTATTGATTACATGAAGGCAAAGTGACCAGTCTTACGCTTCATTGCCAGTATATGCATAAAGGTTGTGGAAAAATCACGAATACAAACACGAGTGTTAAAAATGTATATGATTGATGGTCAAATTTTCATGACATCATTTTGAGGAAAATACGTATCATACATTAATATACATAAGTACTTATATACGTACAAAAATATATTTAAAACTTTGTTTAACCTAAGCGAGTACCTACATAGAAGGTACCTACTCCCCTTGTATCACAGGTATTTCTGAAAAAAAATATACATACCGGAGTATCTTGGAATCAGTGTCCCGGCTACCTGGGGTCCTCTTCAGCTGACTGCCGCCCCCGGAGTGGAGCGGGGACTACGTCGCTCCGCTGGGTAGGGAGTGTGGGCCCGCACCACACCACCGCCACCGCCCACCACACCACGCCGCTGTATTCCCAGACACTCAACAATATCGCGCGGACGTGCTACATTATGAATTTATCCATACACGATAAAAAGGTACCGCGGAGAATCCAGGGGCGTATCAAATCACACGCAAAATCTATTAGAAAAACGGTAAGAACCTTATATATAGCTACTACTAGGTAGGTATAGCTACTACTAGGTAGGTACACCTTTATAACATACCTAGCCATTCTTATGTTCAGGTGTATCTATGGACTAATTCATGAAAATTTTCATGAACGTCATTTTATGAAAATGTGCACCAAATATGAATTTATAGCGGATTTTGTATGCATATTGCAGTTTGCTGTAAAGAACAGAAGCACAGAGTGACGTTAAATTCTATCCTTTCAGCCTATCCTTTTGGAAACGTGTTGAAAAATTTTTCCTGAAAATTACTAAAAACGTTCAGCTTTCTTTATAACTATATTCATAGGTACGACATTTATTAAAATTTGTATAATTTCATACATACTTTTGAAAAAATATAAATAATAAAATATGCGTAAAAAAACTTTGAATACATAGGTAAAATAATTATGTATTATTTTTCAAGAGCAGGCTTATGGTTTTTTTTTTTTATTTTTTTTATTTCTTTAAAAAATCTTATAAAACATACATGTATTATATTCCCAGGAGTTATAAAAACTCATTTTGGGACCGGTAATATTCACATTTTTAATTACATATTGCACAATCAAAAAGACGAATAAGAAAGACAATTCAAAATTAACACATTCAAATCTTAATCCTAAACATCATATCTATCATTGAAAAACATATTTAAATACAGATCTTTAAGGGCTCTACTATGTATTGCTTTATTTATTTTTATTTCATGGGGTAGATTATTATATTGGGATCGAGAAATGTTCATTAGGGATTTTTTACCGAATTTTGTGGATCGAAATTTTATTATGTGGAGGTTTTTTGAATTACGTGTATTGTGACCATGAAGCTCAGAGTTAAAATTGTGTTTCAAACTTGTATGTGCTGAATGATTCAATATGGTAAGTATGGTATTTGTGATTTCATGTAATGGTATTACTTTGAATGGGAGTATTTCTGTCTGGCGATATATTTCTTTTACGTATACAAAATATTGATTGTAAGGTATCAATATTTTGCAACCAAAACCCTCTAACATTACGTTCGATAATTTTTAAACATACAATTATTCAGCTTGCATAACAAACGTTTACGCCACTGGCCGCTGTATTGTGTTACATTTAGCAGTAAGGGGGATTGCGTCAGGAGCGTCGAGTCCCCGGCCGCCCATAGCCGCCGAGGACCGCGCGCCCCCGCCCCCGCCTTGCCACCCCACCCGCCCATCAACTCCAAGCACACAATCTTTGAAAGAAGGTGTTTTGGGAAACACTACAGCATTCATTCGTTACCAAACTAGACTGAATCTTGGATGGATCACAATTGAAGATGTGCTCCTAAATAAGAGTTAATCTATATGAGAGAGAGTATCGGCAAAAAATGATATTTTAAGTTGGTTTGTTATTCGCCATAAGGTGAGCTGTTCTTAAATCATCCTCGTTTGTAGTTCGAAGGTACCTATACTATATCAACATATAAAATCACATATTAATAAATATTACATGTTGACCCCCTACGGGAATCGAACCCGCGACCTCATGCATGGTAGCCAAATGCGCTACCACTATTCTACGAGACGGACGAGCTAATCCAAAATTAAGCATAGGTTTATTGTGTAGGTGTATATAGTATATTAACCTTTAAGTAATAGCTTTGTGTGAAATAAAGCTCTAGAAATTAGGACTGCAAAAAATATTGTAAAATATATCCATATTTGTCATGATACCGATTAAGTTGACCGAATTTATGAATCTTAAAAATGTACCATACATTTTTACGTATTTGCAAGGATAACGGAAGCAGGTAACAGTACAAATACATACATATATCCTTCCAGTCCTTATGGAGCAAAGTTGATAGTCGCCCACAAGAGTTGTTGAATTAAATTTCGCGCCTTCCCATAACGACGGAGTCAACTCGGGCGGGAGAAAATATAAATTTGAAATATTGATAGGGTTTTTGATAGCCCCCCCCTACCTTTGTTCCGTGCCGTTTGTTTGTGGGTGGGTGGGGGCTAACAGCGAACAAAGGGGTGGGGGGGAGGTGTGATCAGGGAGGGAGAGGGATCGGGGGGGTACAGGTTCGCGGTCGCAACTCAACAAGTCGACTTCCTCAAGGGGTAGTAAAGAGAAATTGTCTTTGGATTATTTCACACATGCTTATTTTTCCCCCAACTCTTCTTTATTTTTATTTATACTTCCTACGACTTTCCCTTATGTATGCATGCAGTGCCCCATGCACTACACAGCGGTGCATCATCATCATCATCATCATCATCCGCTCCCTATGTGGAGCATATGGATTCCACAAACTGCCTCCAGGCCGAGCGCATGGGCAGGCCTAGGAATTAAGAGCACTGCAAACATACACCAAGCGCGATGAATCTTGATCAATTGTTACACATGAAGGCAAGATGATCAGTCTTACGCTTCAGCGCCAGTCAACTGCCATTTGCTACTTCTTTCCCTTATCCGCTAACGTTGGTACATAGGGCACTGCACTAAGCGCAGTGATTATTGATAATTTGTTACATGAAGGGAATATGACCAGTAGCTTCAGCGTCAGTCCAAGGTATTGCATGTACTATGAAATATTTTTGTATTAACATTACAATTGAAATAAATATTTCATATTGATACCATCGGGAATGGAAATCGCATCATCATGCTTGTAGGCCAACGCGCTAACCACTGAACAACTAGGCGGGCATATTTACATTATTGCTCCAATTCCATTTAGAATATTTTGTCAATGATTTCTTGAAGATCATACTAAAATACACTTAAATAATAATTATGCTACGCGTTATGTATGTAGGTGCCCTAATTTTATTCTTTATTATTAGCCTTCATACAAAACTCCGCCTTTTTTATTTCTAAAATATCTTGGAAAATGACACTAAATAGTCATACTCTTTGTTCTTGCAGAAATGTTGGCCTCTGGATAATATAGCTTGCATTCACTCCCAAACTTTGACTATCAATAACTACACAATAAAGCTAACGTCACCCACAAGTTTAGGTTCGCCATCAAGCTTCAAGCCTTGAGCAATATTTCATAAAAACTTTCCCGCTACCTGTTTTATTTCCCGGGAAAGGATTTATTCTTATTCGTTTTAAAGAACAACCCTTTTCGTGTAGGTTCATCAAATAATAAAGTCAATCGTCTGCGGGGGAGGAAATGTTTGGGAAGAGGTAGTAAATTTCTCTTGACAGTTTGTTCTGCAGCGAGCTTCACAATACTCCCCCAATATCATTGTACTCATCATGCCTTTAGTATTTAAAAATAAGTGAGCCAGGAAATATTAATAATATGAATGTAAATTTATGAATTTATAAAAATAAGGAAATATTAGATTTTTGGTATTATAGACAATATTTTAGGGGGTTATCGAATAATTGTTTACAAAAACTTATAATTTTGATCAAAAGATTACTGGAGAAGAATCCGCAAGTGAAGTGTCGCGCGATTTCACTACAGGTAATATAGGTACATACATACAAGTCAGATATGGATATCAAATACTTATGTTGTAATTAATAGTGGTCACTCAACTAAGACAATGGCAGGTCATAAACCCTGTAAACGCCTAAATATCCACATTCCCATCCAAAATTCTCGTCTCTGTTGAGATATCAATTGTAATATTTTGTTTTTTATTACCTCCGTAAACGACTATGATAAGGAAATGGATTAACAATGATTACATTGAAGGCAGCGAAGGAAAGGAAGGCTTTTGTTAGTGAAGGCGTTGTCCTTCAATGTGACGTAGTTACAAGAAGAAGAAAGTTTTGACCTAGAATCTAGGACTCATCAATCTAGGACTAAAATATTAAATCGTTAAAGGTGTCCATTTTTACCAAGCTTATTTAATTTATTTTTACGTAAATTGAAATAAATATACTTTTAAATGTAACATAATATTATATGTTATGAACATGCGTCAAAATTAAGAAAGGGCTTTTACGATGGTTTGGTCATGTGGAGCGAATGAGTGATGAAAGAACGGCTAAAAGAAATTTAAATGCAAGTGTGCCTGGATGTAGAAGCCGCGGAAGGCCGAGAAAGACATGGCATGACCAAGTACGTGAAGTACTTGAAAGTGGACATGTGAAAAGTCGGAATAACCAGCGTATGTGCATGAGAAGATGTATGAATGTAGAGGAAGCAAAGGAAGTCTGTCAGGACAGAGTGGTATGGCGTTCTATCCTCTCTGCCTACCCCTACGGGGAAATGGCGTGATGGTTAGTTAGTTAGTTAGTAACATGCGTCATTTTAGACATATTTGGTTTTGGCATGGGATTGGTACAAAGTACATATATATATGTAATACTAATTCTACTTTCCCTTATTCGCATCCAACGGTGCATAGGGCACTGCATCGGTACACCAAGTGCAGTGTATATTAATCATGTACATATATTACATGACGGTAAGATGAAATGATAATGTAATCATTCATAAAAATGTATTTATGTACGTTGTAATATGTATTGTGAGTAATGTTAAATGCCATTTCGATGAATGAAAACCAAAGCGTATTATTTTAAGTCTTTAATATTATAATATTGCATATTCGCAGGTAGTTATTAGTTCACAGTTCACAGTACCGTCACTGGTAAATGAGATTTGCGGAGCGTTTGATCACCCCTCTGTAATAGAACAGCTCGGATAACATTACTCCTGATTTATTGTCCTCGCACAAGACGTACGGCACGATGCTGGCTGGCCGTGGCCGTGGTGTGTGGTGTCTCACTCACTTGGCTGGAGTCCTGTTGCTCGATCACAGATCACTATCGACGCGGTAATAAGCGACGTGATAACGATTTCTTACCATGGATGTTTAACGTTTTCGCGATCACAATGGAACACGCGTTAAAAGTTATCGATCGGGATTATTAAACGAGCGCATCAAGTCGCGAGCCCTTTCCCGAGATATATATATTCTTCGCACATATCTTCATTCAATCTTTCTCGAGTGCCGTATTGCATTTAGCCGGCGTTCAGCAAGCCAAAATATTGAGAAAAGCAGTCGACATAATAAACAATCCGACACGCGCGTTGATTTGACGTTTGACGTTTGGCCGCGATATCGCGTGCCGAGCATTGCCGACGTTACCTCGGCAATGCTCGGCTCGAAGAACGTGGTATGAACGTATGTTCATTGTGATCGGTCAAATCGTTAGCGTTAACACGTGGTTAGCACGTTTTTAACTACGTCGATAGTTATCTGTGATTGAGCTTCTGGAGTGGTGGTGTGGGACTCTAACACCAGCACAGGATTATATAACCGGTTGAACAATATGAAATTACAAACGCTTAATTGAGGATCGTCCATATTGTTTTACACTACACGCAGTAATCTATCCATTCTTTAAATATTGTGAATTTTCAATTGTCAACAATCATTGTAATGAATGCGAATTAAGATTTATCTAGTTAACTTAATTTGTCTGTTAACTAAATCCTGCATCTACACTGTCCTGCATCTACACTGTCCTGCATCTACACTGTCCTGCTATCGAGATATGGGGTTGCCATAACGTAATAATATAGGTGTATAAGCAAAAACAACGTAAAATCTTGGTAAAATAGGCAATCTGAAATATCTCAACCAGGTAATTATATGATAAAAGTTGCATTATCTGTGTAACTTTAATTTATTAATGGCTTGATTGCAAACCAAAAAATAAATCTTTGATGCATCCATCAAACTTTTTGTTCGAAATAGAGTTGGGGAGTTTGTCTCGTAGAGTCTGTAGTAATTAGTGATTTTAGAGTCGGAGTCAAAATCGGTACTTATGTAGGTATTAAAGCATTGAAGTAGTAGATCCCGATGAATAAGCTAGATAAATCTTGACTTGATGCATGTATTGCGCTGTGATTTTTCGAGCAAAGATTAGTTAATTACGCAACCCTATGTGAGAAGTTGTCCTAATGGCGCCCAGTCGTGGTGTCCGGAGATAGATAACGGGTGCAGTAACATGGAGAAATAAAACTGCCGCTATCTAAACAAAGAGCCCTAATTATTCGGCCCGGGGCGCGGGGCGCGGGGCCCGGCCTTATGGGCGCTCGGGGGCCCATTCCGGCGCGATATAGGGCCCCGGGGCCCCGAACCGCCCAGCCAATCACCGGCTGGATACTGGATAGAGCGTGCGATTCGGTTTTTTCCTCCCGCCAGGGGTGGGTGGGGAGGCGCCGCAATATGCCCGCAGCTCCTTCGTCTTACAAATTACTCATTTTTATCTTTCCATCTAATGAACTTTCTCCTATTAAGCCTCCGATACGATTCGATTCAGTTATATAAATCGTTTGAATACGTTCACGTGGAAATTTATCACCTATAGATGGTATCGCAGATCCTTTGCGAGTAAGGAATAATTTATTTGTTTGACGTTAGTTTTATGCCCCAAAATATAAAGTTCACATAATAAAAATTGAATTAACGCTTCCTTGTATAAGTTGTCGGCATGAAAAATATTATTTTAAAAAAAAGTATTTTCATCAAAATCAAATTGCAGTGAACTTAGTAGCTAGATTTTCTTTAATTGTTTTACTTTTCCATAAAAAATGAAGAACCCGATTTTTCACATAATATATTATTTATTATGTTCGCCGCCAAAATTGTCGTATGCAATAATGAAGGGAAAACACGATTTATTTTCAAGCCTTAGTAGCCTTCTATTAAATGAATATGCCAATAATAATAAGTGTTAAATCAATGATAGGCGACAGTAGGTACTATTAGGTAGCAGTAGGTTCTGAGATCCGTATAAAATTATGTGTTTATTTCAACAAGGATACTACATTTATAATGTTATATTCTCATTGCTTTTGCATAAAAATATTTTTTTTGTATTGTAAAAAAGTTTATGTAAATGTTTTAGTCTCTCAGCCTACCCCTTCGGGGAAATGGCGTGATGGTTAGTTAGTTAGTTAGTTAAAAAAGTGACTTAATTCTCAACCTATATAAGGTAGGTATATTATTGTGTAATTTAATCGCCTAGCTAAATTACACAATGTACGAATGTACTCGCATCTCTATATCGCTTATACAATAATGGGCGCACCCCCCGCTGGTATCGGGCCCGGGCCATAACTGCGGGCCCCCCGCCGGCCCTGCGGGGGCGCACCCAGGGGCGCAGCGCCCGACTGCTCTCCGCAGGGTGCTACATTGCCCAGATGCCCAGCGTGCATATTATACTCCTATATTATACGTGTAGAGATTCAATAAACTGCTTTGCTTTATTTTCAGTACCTTATTAATAAAACAAGATTATGATACAATCATTTTACAAATAAGTCGGAATCGTATCACAACTCAAAGCAAATATTTTACTAAATTTCCGAAAAATCATTATTTAGCCGATTTTCTAATATGAAGAGCCAAATCGTCAATTCTCGTGTTATACCGTCATGAAATATTTAGGTTCATAATATTAATAGGTAATAATGCCTAAATGTATATTTCATAATGATAGAAGTTTACCCAACAACTACATTGCTAATTAAATGTGATTTTAGATTCGTTTGGTTGGTCTATTATGAAAATATTGTAGACTGACTATTTTTTTTATCGTTTATTTAAATACGAAAGTTTAGCGAAGTTTTTTTATATAATCCATTAGTAATTAGGTATTGTGTTATTCCTTCTTTTTTTAAAAAGAACTCTTCAATCTGTTACGCAGTAAAAAAAGTTCTTATACAATAATCGTTTTACAAGGATAAAATTTCATAAAAGATCCTTTATTTTTAAAGACAAAACATTTAGGGGCTGTGAGAAATAGTAGTATTTAAGAAGAAGATAATACTTTATCTGAAGTAGGTACCTTTAGAAATGAAAAACAGGATGAAGGGTGCTGTATCCTTAATCAAGGATGGATCGAATTATCAAGCCGTATTTTTAATTTCGTAAATAATATAGTCATCGCGTCGGCGGCTACCGTAGCGTAATGGCTAAGACGCTGGACTCGCGATACGGAGGTTCCGGGCTCGATTCCCGGTGAGAACACACAAATTAAAAAATTAAAAGTGTTTTTTCTCAAGCCTGGGTATGTGATGTTGTTTCTCCTCTAAAATTTGACCCCTGGCCTGTTGAGGTAAAACGAATAAATAAAAATAAATAAAAAATTTTTTTTACATGAGTTTCGTTCAAAGTTCACGTCCTCGCATTCAATAAATTTGTAATAACAGACAAGATGAAAATGTGTTTCCCAATGTTACCCAATGCTTGCTTTATGATTTTATATCTTAATTGCCTACGTACATCCTACGTGGAATAAATAATATATTCAATTGGAAAGTAACAAAAAATAAAGGTGTAAATAATCCACATATTTTGAACGTCGACTATTTACCCTTAAATAAAATATATCCACATGTTCTACACATTTTTTTCAGATATTCGGGATTTAGTTTCTAAATTAAAGTAGAACAAATCTGTGCATCAATGGAGTATTAAGTTGCCGTTGGAGCATAACGCGTTTTTCTTCATTTATTGTCGAGTTCTAAATAAAAGGGGTACGGGGCGTTTTGTTGGGTTATCCAATTGATTATAAAATAAAATAAATCCCCAAAATTAAACCGTTAAATGGGCGTTCGCAAACACTTACACACGACAAAAGGTTCGGCACCTTTACCAAGACCATTCATACCTCATTCCGGAGCGCCTATTCAGCCCTTCAATGGTATTTTAATACACTATTTCCCTTCCAGCAAACCATAACGAAAACATTTTTATCCGGCATTACACCCTCATCGGATTTTTGATACCGAATCTAAAATATATCGGGTCGGGGGTCCATAATGACCGTTTTTGTGTGCTGCTCTTTCGTGATTTAAAGTACTCTGAAAGGTTGTCTCGAATTTTCTGATCCCATTCTGTCCGAGTATCGAGTTTCGATGTGAAATAATGGCAGTTAGCGGAGAACAGTGAGGGACATTTAATACGGCGATATTGTTTTTAGTAAAGGGTTTTGGGGGTCGCGGGGGGCGCGGGCGGGATGTTGTAGGGACCTGCGAGAGTGAGGCTTGCGAGGGTGGTAATGCCATAAAATTATTCAATTACTTCAGAAACAGTTGAAAGTATACATGTCATATAATGTGACTTTTAAATAAGATGTATTTGATGTATATTATAACTGTAATTCGAAACGATTCGAAGCACACTCTTGTGTTTTTTAGGGTACATACGATATATCGATATGTTTGAAATATCGATATAACGCAAAAAAATATTAAGCTATTACATACATCGTTGTATAGCACATTTTGGATAAGGTTGTGTAGCATAATTTGTGAAATTGGTGAAGGTTGTATAGAATGTATAGCATATTACGGAAAACCCATTTTTGCAAAGTTTTTTATATAATAAAAGGATGGAAGACTAAAAAAAAAAGGTCATATCAATTTTTTTTAGGGCGATGTGTTTTTAAATTTCGAGACTAATTTTTTAAATATCGATATTTTTTCAGCAATATTTGCAACTGTAGTTTTTTAAAAATATTTTAATTGGCCAACAGCCAACAGGCTCAGTTATAAGATAAAGTGATATCACAAAACGCAAAACGTTCTAATTTTTGTGGTACCACCAGACCTGTAGTCTAACCTTATATACAAACCTCCGCGGTAGTGCCCTATTCAATATAGGTACAACACACTACGAACGCAGAAGGCTAAAATGGCAAAATGCAATTAATGTCGTCAAGATATGCATAGAATCACCAATTTATTATCAGTTTTGTAATTTACATTTTCGTAATTCAATTCCAACGATTTTCTGCCACTGTGAATGTAGAGAACAGCTTTAATGTAATATTTTTATGCATTTTAACTAACTAACTAACTAACCATCACGCCATTTCTCCGAAGAGGTAGGCAGAGAGGATAGAACGCCACACCACTCTGTCCTGGCACACTTCCTTGCTTCCTCCACATTCATACATCTTCTCATGCGCGCACGTCGATTATTCCGACTTCTTACATGCCCACTTTCAAGCACTTGTTTTACTTGATCATACCATGTCTTTTTCGGCCTTCCTCGATTTCTACATCCAGGCACAGTCGCATCATATATTTTTTTATCCGTTCTTTCATCATCTATTCGCTCTACACGACCGAACCATCGTAAAACCAAACACGCACCATTACTCATGAACTTCATGACAATGGTGGCCAAACAGATCAAGGCATTGAACCAGGGACAGTAAAATGAATAATTAAAAGTGTCGACCAACAGAATCAAAACACCTCTCTGAATTCTCGAAGCCTTGTACTTAACATGTAAGGCTTTCTTATTCAGCAACTCAAAAAAAAAAAAAAAAAAAAAACCATCGTAAAAGACCTTTCCTTATTTTGTCAATAATGCTTATCTCAACCTTGCACTCTGCTTTAATTTCGACATTTGTACACCTATCATACGTAGTCTTACCACACATTCGCCTAAGAGATCGCATTTCAACTGCATTCAATCTACTTTCGTCCTTCTTTTTCCAACACCACGCTTCACTACCATACATAAGGGTTGGTACCAGAATTCCATTATGAACTGCCAAATAAGTCTCTTTTGATAAGCACTTATTAGATACGACCGACTTTATATGTTTTGAAATAAAAAATATTTGACAGTAAGATCGTCATCTTAAAAGTGGTCGGAAAATAACGAAGAATGTCAGCCATGTAGTTGCATAATGTGCGCCCGAAAAGAGGGCTCTTGCCAAATCCAAAAATAAAAAAATAAAAAGCAAAAAGTAAAGAAAAAGATCTTGTTGACGCAAGCATTTCGTTTATCGCTAATAATGTTGTACCAGTACAGCCTACATAATTACAATACTTTGTCTCTCTGTAATAATATGTAAGAACAAGTCGCTCTTGTAACTAAAAACACAAGTGTTATCTGCCACTATCCCCCGGGATGCTCGGGGTGGGGGGGGTGGGGGGGGGAGGTGTGCATATCATCTTAAAGTTTAATTGAGTCCCGCCACTCCACGCAGATTGCTCTTGGTCCCTTGGGGCAGGGAGGGGCGGGGGTAGATGGAAAGGTGCCGTGCTGAAAAATGTCGTAGGCTTTTTGAGACTGTGCTGTATAATTGTGAGTTATTGATGGTAGATATATGGGAATTCAATTAAATTTTTGAAACCTGTAAGTATTTTATTGGATGTTTTTAATTTATCTAAAAAATCGTATATCTAATAAACAATTTGTTAAACAATTAGAATCAATGAACGTACTAAGGTTACCTTAAATTGTTTACCACTTTTATCACGCTTTATTTCAATAAATCATTTAAGCAGATTATACATGTACAGATAAAAAACTTTTAAAAACTTCCAGACGAATAAAAAACAATAAATAATATGAAATCCTTTAAAACTAAATTAAAAATCACATGAAACTCGACCCATCGTAAACTCCATACAAATCAATGATATATTTTTATTTTGTCTAGTTTTTGCGTTTTATTTTGAGTTTTATAATAATATGGCCACGATACGTTGAAAAACTTAATCATAAGTTTAAATAAATACATATACCTAAATAAGAATATGTACAACAAACGTTATTATAAATATTTTTTAAATTTACATTTTTTATTATTATTATATACATATTTATATATACATTATATTTTGAATGAAAAACAAAATACGCTTAATTTTTCAGTTTCATAAGCATAATTATTTGTACCTATTAGTTTGCGGCCGGCGCTCTGCGCCATCATTAATGAATGTATCCACAAAGGCGTGATAGGAATAGATAAGTTTGGCTGTTATTATTATTTAAAATCACGAATCAGAGGCCCTAGCTCACCTGTCTTAACGAAACATGCAACGTTTATTTGCTTTTCTTATTCCTGCGTTTGTCCAAACTTTTCTTTTTTTTATCAGTCTTATAGTTGGAATAATAATGGCCATCAATACAATATAAGCCATTGATTAATTCATCCCCTTATCCGCACCTAATGGTGCACAGGGTACTGAATAGGTAATAGTTACACCAGAGCACAGTGTGGTGTATTTTGACCATTTTATTACATGAAGGTAAGATAATAATCAGTAATAAACAGTTACGCTACTAAGTACCTGTGTTTAGTTTTTAAAAAACCTGTGGTATAGACTTCGAACAAGAATTCACTAGAAGGGACGTTTCCATACAAATTTTCTAAAAATATACGCTTCCTAGGGTTAATTTCATAGCACCACGTATTATCCATCGTCTAAAGACTCCAGTCCTTAAGCCAATACACGAAACGTGTGACGTAGATGTCTAGTGATGACGTAGATGCCTATTGATGAAGTAGTGAGTGACGAAGTGGGTAACTAGACACCTCAGACGCGGTAGTATTTTTTGAAGTTATACTTCTTTGCGCCCGTTAGACACTTTGGGGTGGGATGTTGGTCGAGAAACCGCGTCACGCTGATTTTTAAGAGAAAATGGCGCTTAAGAGAAAATGGCGCCACAGTCACTGATGCTTGTATCTGATACTTGTTTTGATACAATTATCGATACTTTTATTGATACTGATATTGAAGCCGGAATATATTGAATATAAATATATTGAATAATATTGAAAAATGTCTTATATTTCATTTATATATCCTGTCTGTTTGTGTGCGTGAGTGGGTGTATGAGAATGGCCAAAGAAGTATAACTTCCACCGTGTGGTCCGACGCACACCGATTTTTTTCAAGTATGGAATGTCACTTCTCTGAAATTCTTCGAAGTTGTAAACAATAAAAAAAAAAATAAGTGTAGATATCTAAAAAATTAAGACTTTCGTCAGAGTGTTCTCATGCTAGCGCCTTTTGATACTCTTCTTGTTCCCATGGGCGCACTGTGGCCCAGACGAAGTGATCGCGGATTATTATTAAAGTCTTATTATTAGAAATAATGACGAGACACACCAAGGAATATCTAGCATGGAATCTAAGATTTTTTATACATTATTTTATTTTATCAACCGCCATCTTCCGTTCGTCTTTCCAAGTCAAATTCACGTCCCATAGTTTCAACATTAACAATAATTATTGTTTAGCACCGCCCTACATTATACCTTAGTAACAAAAATTGTAAAATAAAAGTTCGTCGTTAAATAACGTAATTTTTTAATAACTCTTTTTAATGCAGGTTAATCAATGCATTTTTTGCGTATTAGAAAATCGCAATAAAATCGAACGTGGAGGTTGAAATTATGACCCACATAATGTCCGTTAAGGTAAAAATATTACATTTCTTTTATAACGGTATCGTAATAGGTAACTTCTGCTTTTTTCATTTTAGGTCCTTTTTATAAAATACGATTTTAATCTATAAAATGCGGTATTTTTAAAGTTTTAATTTTCACTATAAAATATAAAAGATATTAAAAGAGTCTGTGAGTAAGTCATCCAAGTAAGTGATCCATTCAAGTTTCTCCTAAATTCACTATTTCGATTATTATTATTATTCATTATTTATACCATACCATTTAGTTGAGTATAAACATCCCTTGAGGCGATTTATCGCAAAAATAGCGCTTAATAAATCATCCATAAATAAATGAATAAATTTTCCATTTGTTTTGAAAGACCTGTAAAACACCAAATATGATATATTATCAAAATCATGCTAGAAATAACAATTGTATGTCGATTAGAATAGAATGATACCCGGTCATAATATTAATATATGTCTCGTCTTCGGAATGACAAAATTATAGATAGATACCTACTTTCACTATACAAACTAATGGCGTTCGAGTAATGACCTTAATGAGTGTTATACCACTGACTATAGAATTCAGAATTTCGCTAAGTTACACCATACACTGTAAAGCAACAGTATAAGAAATGACGGAAGAAAAGTAGAAAATATTCCAGTCGACTAATATAAGAATAATTATTCTTTTATCCACAACACTTCCGTATTTAACCGTGCAAATTTTCCATGAAAAGAATTAGCCAAAAGCTAAAATATCATGGCGTTTTTACAATGAAAATAAATTATTGATTATTTTCACAAAAAGTTTGTCATTTTTTAATGAGGAAATCCACTGCTACCCGGAATTGAATTTTAAAAATGCTTTCGTGTAGACGCGAATATTTAAAAATTTTGAAGTGGGATGAAATATCCCAAAAACGCACGCAAAAATTAATAAAAAATGTTGAAAATAGCATTCATTTCAAAATCTTAAACAATGACGTCACTCCTTGTATCTAAGTGTAGTGTTTCCGGTTTCCGTTTTTAAACCCCCGTAGCCGCGTTCCATGGCATTTTAATATGGAATACAATCTACATACAAGCTTCTATTGCAAAAAAGATGGCCGCCATTCAGTCTGAACAGCTGTTAAACAGTATATGACAGTTGAGTCGACGGTATATTTTTATCTGTGCTTCCCGCGTCAGTTTGCATAGATTTTTTGACAGTTTTGTTACTTGCTGGAGAAATACCATGGCCTTAAACAACCCGTTTTATGACGTCACTCCTGCAAAAATGACGCAGTTAGTACATAGTGGTATTTAGTGCGGTATTTGAAATGTGCAACTTTAAAAAATCGTATCTTCATCAATAACTTATAAAAAAATATTAAATAATTTTTTTTTGTTTAGTTAAATAGTAAGTTTATAGAAAAAAAAATACTTTAGAAAACAGTGGATTCCCTCATTACCGTTCTTGGTGTGCTTGGCGTAATAGCTCGTGCTTATTGTCATATTAGATTTGGCAAAAAACATCACCTTTTCTGAGAAAATCTAATGATTAAGTAAATAATGGTTCCCGAACAATTAATCCATTAGTCTCGAATAATTCCTTAACTGAATTATTATTGGATAATCATAATCAGCCTCTAAACAAAAACAATCCGTTTAACCGTCAAAAGAAATGTATATTATATTAAAAATCATATCTCGTGACTCTATTCTGTTTGGTTATCACGCGACTTTCCACGTTTATCACGTTTTGTCGTAGTCGACTTTTCTCTACAAAAATAACATATTATGTTATTGTTTTAATGAAACTTAGCTTCCAATATGTTTGATTGTACACTTATTGCAAAATGTTATCAATAAATGACAATATTCGCAGTTGATTATTAAAAGCTGTCACAAATTCCATGTGCATGCGCCGCGCCTCCGTATAATAGGTTTTTAAAATTATTTTATATCTCTAGAGATGAAGTAGCTTTTTTGCAAACTGCGAATACGGATATTCAAGCGTTTACAGGGCTTATTACCTGTCATTGGCTGGGTTAAGTGGCCACTCGACGTATTACAACATTCCCCTTTTCGATTATTAACAAATATTCACACCAGGTAATATTTTCGAGTTTCCTACTATGCTACGTGATTTTTGAACATCCTTGGTGCGTACTACATACATATGTATACATGGTGTAACAAAACTCGCAGTACAACCCGAAAACTGGTGAATCAACATCATATTTGGAGTTGAATGTGTGATAATATGATTTTTGAATCTAGATTAAAAAAAAAAAAGTTTTTTCTCTTCATAGAAGCTTTCGTAAGTACCTACCTATCGCAGATTAAGTAAAAATATCACAAATTCTTATTGAAATGATGTTTTTAATTTTGTTTTATTTTAGGGTAGTATTAATTTGAATAAATGCGCGATGTTTTATAACAATTTGCAAAATAATATAGAAAAAAAATTAACTGCGTACTCAATTTTCCCAAAAACTATGGGTCGAATCAAAAAATTTTACTGTACAAAATCGACTCAAAATATTGTGTAGATTCACTGGTTTCCCGCTTGTAACTACATCGAGTTTTGTTACACCATGTATACATATAATATACTTAAATAATATATCCAAATAAAATACTATTGTAAATAATGTTTAGTACGGTAATAGTCGTGGCTGTTGGAATGGATAGTTTGCGGTAATTTCCTTTAGCACTGATGGGAACAATAATCCAAACAGCCTCCCCTCTCCCTCCCCTTACCCGCTCCAACCCTCCCCGCGCCACCCAGTACTGTTGGGACCCATACGGGTAATCAAGTACACAGCCTTCGTGGAAACTTGTTTCAACAACATTATCGTTTTTATTTATCATTACAGAATACGACCTTATTTTTTTTTACGTGATTTGAAATCATCCCCCGTATTAATTGATCAGGTTTAAGGGTCAATTTTCAATCATTTATACATTTTAAATATATTTTTTCACATGGTACAGTGAAGTTATGTTTTTGAAGTACCCTTAAAGTGGTAAACGGTTTTAAAATGTATCAAAGAAAAATCCATTAAATTAATAAATAATAATAGTGCATTTTGAAAAGCAAAACTTCATATAAATCATTTATTATGTAATATTTCAAAAAATCTTATCTTCAAAACATTATATTTGGATACATTAAACGCTATTTCAAGTCAACCATGTGATGGTCAATTGATAAAATGGTTACAATTCCAAATTTAAATAATTTGCGTAAAAAATGCTCTAATTGTCATCCAGCAGTAAGTAGTACGACATTATGCCGGTAGGTGGTGGCGCACGCGCGGGCGCGGCGCGGCTACCCGCAGCACATTATGGCGGGCTATTCCCGCGGGAACTCTATCATATTGCAACACCGAACTTGGTTTTCCCGGGTGGGCAATACTTATTCGCACGTACCACTACAGCATTCGGTGGTACATTACAGCGTAATTTTAATGGCAGTCATTCGGCCCGTTCTTCAAATGGGAATTGTCGTTATGGACCATCCGCTAACGTGAATTTATCATTATTTTTATTTCGACAGTCGTAGACCCACTAAATCTACCATAGACAATCGCGAAATAAGGGCAAAATTTGTTTAAATGTATATTGTCTTATTGGTGTAATTTCATTTATTTTTCATTTTTAGAGACAATATTTTTATTGGATTTTACGGAGAACTTATAAGCTCACTTCAGTTAAAACGTAAACATATTCAATCCTTTAGATTTTTTTAAATAGAAATAAAATAAAAACACTAATGTTTACACGTCTTCCAGAAGCAGAGAATCTCATGTTAAAGTAAAGATCAAGGATCAAATTCCAGTATGCGATATCACTAACTTCTTTCGGTACTTGCGACTGAATTTGTTTGGCGTCAAAGCAAAAACAATGAATCAAGATAGCGATATCGCATATCCGAAACTTCAAAAGTTGTGTTTGTACGCCCACCTTGATTTTTGAACTTTACGTAGACGAAGTATCGTAATATTTACGAAGATTCATTCACCAGAATTAAAATTCTAAAAATCCTGTTTTCAAGTTATAAATAAATTAGTTAAATTGAAATGTCTTTGGCAAAAACAATGATTTTTTAAGTAGGTCCCAGAGACGGTAAAGATTTACAAGGTTCACAATATATAACATATGCTTAGAAAAATCAGTTTTACAACAACCTACCCAGAATTCTTGCGTTTTGAAGCTAAAATACAAACACGCCCATTTATTTTATAGTTTTATTTAAGATTTAAAAATCCTTTTCCAGTCCGCTATTACTTATTTACTCCAGAGTTCTCAAACTCAAGCGAGAAATTCGTGAAAAAATCCTCTAGAAAGCTCCAAGCCTCTCTCCCTAATTTCTTATCTCGCGGTGTCTCCTAATGAAGGGTGTTCACTTAAAGCTCTTTGCAATATTATTATGAGGGTCCCAAGTTTGGTGGACTTGTCGTAAGGTGGTGGGTGTCTCCCGAGATAACGGAATTCCTTGAATAACTTCTATAATAACGGAGGACACAATTCAATGTAGCTGGGTACATAGATTTTTGGCTTCTTTTCAAAAAACATAAATTCAAAAGAATTTTCCTTCCTTCCTTGAATTTTGATATCGTAAATATATATTGCTTAGGGTACTGTAATAATACACCGATTTTAGTATACCTACTTATCTTGTAATAACATTTTTTTTTAATGCAGATTATATAAAAAATGTATCGTGACCATATTATTATGCCGCTTTATTTGTGTATTGATTTTAGAGGAACTATTACTCTTCTGTTATTTATTCTGTAAGATCAACTATTAGGTGCTAAAAAAATAATTGTATGATCACCTCATGTGGGGTAACATACTGTATGTGTATATTCTTTTAAGTCAAGCCTCACAAATGTATAATATTATTATTTTTCAGAATAATATTGTGTATATATTTAGTAAGGCTATGATGATATACGTAGGGCGCTCTTTAAATATCCTATTCGTAGTAGAAATAAGTGGCTGCAAACCATTTAAACAAACATGATTGTGTAGTGTGGTTTAAAAAGCATGCAGATGATCTGATATAATGGCATAAAGAAACGGTCAATGGGGAAGTTCCGACGCTATAATAAATCGGCAAAACTTTTCATTCTAAAATAATTATAATTAGGGGTGGGGGTTGATATCTTGCCAGCGGGAATTCACCACGCTATAGGGGAGCGGGCGATCGCACCGCGGGGCTGCACACTCGCACCCCACCATTACTGCCGCTGTCTACAGAGATAAAAACGTGTTTTACAACAAGAAATGTCGAGATTAATCTCTCACGATTACTGTAGAGCCCGGCGGGAGAGCCGTCCTGGGAGAACTTCTTTATTTTCTAACGAAGTTTAATGGAAATCTCGGTATTTGTTCTGGGGTCTCCTATACATCTTTTGTGAAATTTTTGAAAAGTTTGAGTTACGGAGACTAAAATTATAATGCTACTCTTTTTTTATAAGTGTGTAATATGTGGATTTTACTTAATTAGCTCTATAAATTTTATTTGAAGTGTTCAAATGCCAATAAGTTTAAGACCGTTCTTCCTGAAGATAACTATTAAATTGAGTAGATAGTAACACAAAAATGTATATCATAACTCATTATAAGGCGAAAGGTGAGTATTTTTTTAAATTACGATATTCTTTAGTTATCGAGAATTCTGATTATGACTGACATGTATTTATTAAAAATCCATTAGTGACAAAGGTGATAGTACCTAAAACTTAGGTTGCGATTCACATTTAAATCCTTATGAGCTAAACATTCGAAGTATTGCAAATATAATAGTTAAACAATCATCGGAAATTTTAATTAATGTAAATAATATAGTGTTTCATGTTCTGATTCAACGTACGGATATTTCAATACGGAGATTCAACAACAACAAGCGTCGATTTTTTTTCGTTTCATTCTTTAAAATTTAAATAAAATTCATTTTAACCTCTCGCTCTTTTTATGCAGGTCTAGGTCACATGAGTTACACATTTTATTAATAATGAGTAAAAGGAAAGAATTCGGATCCCCACCACATTTTGTAAAAGGCTCAATCTATTTATATTTCCATTTTTTCTCACCGAGCCTGGAGCCTGGACGTCTGGCGGGTTGTATAAAAAGCGTAAATATCCAATATGGCGCATGAAGTTATTTGACTGAAATCTGCTAGTCATTCTGTGTTCCAGATCGCCCTAACCAAGTAGAGTAGTAACCGATACAGCCGACAGGGGCGATAGGTTTATCTTGCTACCTGTTATTTCATTCAAGTTTTTGAGGAGCGTCAATCATTCCTCATCGTTTTTAAATGCACTATCATTTAATTTATTTATTTATCTTACCAGAAATTACTAACAGACAAATAATCGAGTATAGAGAACTAATTAGAAAACAGAGTAGACCAATTAGAGTTTTTCACAGGTAGTAACAAACAAATAGATAAAAAGAAGAAAAATATTTCTCTTCGTAAGATGTATTCTAGGAAAAATGTATAAGAAAAAGAAATGCGTAACTCAACAAGGTGTTGATTTCACTCAGGAAAGCAAACGGCTCCGCACATCACAAGTTATTCTTAAATTAATCTATATTCAATATTTGAGATTATCGTATTAAAGTTATGAAGGGCTCGCCATATATTACGATTTTTTTTCTATTAGTTCGTATGCTACCAAGGCGGGGTCATAAAGAAGAGGGTTATTACGAGGGTTGTTACGTACTTTAGAACAGATATTATATGTTTTCGGTGTATTAATTTTTCAGCGATGTCAACAGATGATATTTATTTATTACATGTGATTTTCAAATTAATATTTCACCGTGTGATTACTTGACTCGGTTCTGACGCGTAAGAATGATCATCTTTACCTTATGTAATAAATGAGATCTAGATACACTGCGCTGGTTGTACCAATGCATGTTGCCCTATGCGCCATTGGGTTCGGATTAAGGGTATGTAGTCAGTTGTAATGGATATTGTTCATGTTTAAATGCTGTTTTTTTTGTAAAATTCGCTTTTAAAAAAAATTTGAAATTTTCAAAGCCAAAAAATTTTTTAAAAATTTAACCCGGGCCAGGGTTTTAATTTTTTTATTTTTT
>JAGVSP010002750.1:0-101460 GCA_022494985.1 Micrasema minimum
TTTTGGAAAAAAAAATTTTTAAAAAAAAATATTAAAAAGTTCTAGGCCCCAAACAAAAAACAAATAAAACCCCCAAAAAAGAATAATTTATTGAAGTGGGGAGAACGACTAAACAAAGGGGTTTAAAAACAATTTCAAAGGTGAAAAAAAAGGCGATTTTTTTAAAAAGAACCCCAATTCCCCAAAAAAATTCCAAAAGGTAAAAAAAATTAAAATTTTGTTTTAAAAAAAAAATAAAAAAAATTTTTAATTTTTTTTTCAAAACAAAAACCCCCGGTACGTTCTAAGAAAAAAAAGGTAACAAACCCTTCCCCCTTACGCCTAGAAAAAACTGTCCCTTACCCATTTTCAAAACCCCGGGCCTGGGGGAAAAAAATAGAGTTTGGAGTCCTCATCCTTAAGGGTAAAGGTGGGAAAAATAAATAACTCAAAAAGGGTTGCCTTTTAATTTAAAAGTCCAACTCAAATCCAATTTTACCCCCCGCTTAAATAAAACATAAATTTTTTAAAACCTTTTTATTTTTTTTTAAAAATCTTTTTTTGGGACTTTTTTTTAAAACATTATTGTTTAGGAATTTTTTAAAATAATTAAACAAATTTTCCCCCTTTTCCCTTACAGGGGACCTTTTAACCCCTGCTAAAGCCCCCCCAACCAACCCCAAAAAGGGTATTTAATTATTTTTTCAGGTAACAAAAAAAAACCCCTAATTTCTTAAAATCCCTTTTTCAATAAAAAAAACCTTTTTCCAAAAAAATAAAAAAAAAAAAAGGGGCCCCAAAAAATTTCCAGAAAAATTAAAATTAAAAAGGAACTCCGGCCAAAAAGCCAGGGGTGGGGGAAAAAACCCCCAAGGGAATTCCCCCCCCGCACGGGAAAAGGGGAACAATTTGGTAAAAATTACAATCCCAAGCCAGAAGGGGAGCAGGAGGAAAAACCCCAAACACCATTGCCCTCAATCCCCCCCTTTTTGAATTTTTAATTTTAAAAAACCACCAAACCGATTTTTTAAAAACCCACCAACACTTTTTTACTTGAAAAAAGGAGTTTCTGCCCCCATTAACCCCGGCCATTATAAATTTTTGCCGTTTTTCCCCCCCTTGGAAACAGAAAAACCAAGAAAAAAAACCCCTTTTATTTTTGTGAAAGGGGATTCACCCGACCTGATAAACAAAGTGCACCCCCTCATTTTTAAAACCCACCCCGCTTGAGAATGTTTTTAAAACCATTTTATTTTTTATTTAAAAAAATGTTACAAAAATTTAAAAATTAGAAAAAAAGTACTTTTTTAAAAAATTGGGCATTCGATCAAATTCAGGTTTTAACAAAAAAAACCCTTATTGGGGACATCAAACAGAAATTTTTAAAGGAATTTTCATAAATTTTCCTCCTCAAAATAAATTTTTTTCTCTTTAGGGCTTTTTTTTTAAAAAGGGGCTTTTTTTAAAAATTTTTTATTTTTTTAAAAACTATGTAAAATAAAAAAAAAATAATTTAACCCCCGGGCCGTGATTTTTTTACATTTAACTTCATTCCATCAAAGTTTTTTAAATTTTTTAGATGTTCTGCACATTTGGTGATTTAAATTACAATGCGCGCATGCCGATTATTCCGACTTTTTAAAAATAAACTCATTTATCGAAGGGGTTGTCAAATATCGAGGGTGAGAAAGAAAAGGAATATTAAAAAAGAGGATTTATTTTGTACAATAATTGTATTTCTTTAAATTGTAACATAGGAAAGAAATAAAAAAAATCATTACCTAAACCCTAAAAACACCTATGTCTTCCAAAGTGCTTTATCCTCCAATTGTTACTTCAAACTATTCACTACACATATTATATAAAACTCTATTTATAAATAACACTGTTCATATATAATAAAAAAATCTGATAATTATATTACACAACTGAAAAATACATATTTATCAAATAAAAATGCTTCGACAAAATTTGTTCAATTTTAATACTTGATATATCAGTTTACGCATTTTTCTTATAAAAATATAACGTAAGCAGGATTATATTTTAATTGTGACTTAGTATTTAATATTATTCAAAAATGACAGATACATTTGAGATTCAGCCTCTTATAGAGTAATCAATTCCAACTGATCATTATTCGGTGGAATGTAATGAAAGGTGAAGTTAATTTATAATGTATGACACGACAGAAAAGAAAAATGGTATCTTGCAAGACAAAATAAAATGAAACTACATATTTGGCATTATATCTGATTCCAAAATAATGAAATGTTGTAAAAAAAACATTAAAAAAAAAAAATCAATTTGGTTTTAAAAGCTACTTTAACCGTATTTGTTTAAATGCTTTTTAAAAATAAACTCTTTGTAATATGAATATTCTTACAAAACTGAAATTCACAGTTTCGAACATTTTACATATCACAAAAATGTTTTTAAACCACTAAAGCCGATGCCTACAATAATTGACACAACTATTAAATATAAGTATGTATTTATTTTGTGACATCTTGCGTCATGAACATTGCTTTAATGATAGATATTAGATATCCTAATCAAGTTAAAAATTAAATTAATCTTACTGTCGAGATGTGCAGCGGGCAACATCCTGTGACATCCCGCTGCAGATTACGATACTTACTCAAATATTTTGTTGTTTGCAAAAAAAAATTCATGTTGTAAATAGTTAATAATTGAATATTGTAAACAAAAACAAAAAACAGCTCAGTTTTTAATCAAGCTTACCAGAAATAACTTTAATATTCTTTGTTCCATTAATTTATACATAATGATTAAGGTATTATTTATGTACTTAAATTTCAAATACAGTAAGAACCCATTTAGGTATAATTTTGCAAGATATATCTTTACATCATAAGCATAAACAATGTCTGTCTAAAAATATGAATCTAAGACTTTTTGATTTTTGAAAATTATAATAGGAAAATGTGGGCGAGTATTCACTAATTATTTATTTGCAGAAAATGCACATTATATCGATAAATTATTTTGCAACGGTGAATTAAATCTAAAGTGCATTTCGTACATTTGGCTTTTGGAGAGATATAAAAAATGTAATACAATTTACATGAATATTTAAAAATAAATTTTCACTTAACAAAATGTTAGGAAAAACTACTACACAATATAAATGTGGTTAGGATAAAGACAAATACATTAAGTTAATAATAAAATAAAAAAACATGCATGAAAATTAATACAAAAATATGATTTTAAGCGATAAATGAATTCAGTGCTTAGTTGCGGTTGTATTTACATTGTGACGATTTCGTTAAAATTACGCATTGTATAATAATGTACTTCTTAATAAATAAAACATATTTTAAAATTAAAGTTTACATTAAAAATATTATTTGATTGGAAGGTGTCGATTTAAAAATTACTCACGCTTTATAATAACTTAGCCCAAAATGGCAAGACTTCGTCAAAACAACGGAGACTTAAATTACAGATCGTAGGATATTCTCTAAAGAATTAAAATAAGTATAATTAATAATTATATATAGTCTTTGAGAAATATTTACTGTTTGATCTATCGATAATCATCATTTTGGAATTAAAATTGATCATGCTTGGAAAAATGGAGGGAAACACATAATGTAACCAAAATATCAGTGTTTTAAAAATTTTCTAATCCACTTTCAACCAGGATTGTGGAGTTGGTAAAAAAAGGACTATTTCTATCTCCTCTCTTTCGACTTCACCGAGTCTATGTCGAAATCAAAGTTGGATCAGGAGATCAGTTAGTGGAAAATAAAATAAAATGTCGGGATCGGAAGTTTTCAGCTAACTTGAGGGCCCCGCTTTTATGTTGTACTCCATGCTATCTGCTTTCTGGGCACCGCTGTGGCAGTCTATCCTCGATGGTTTGTAAGGTTCGTAGAAGATTTGGGAGATGTGAAACTATAAACTCTTTAAAATTCCGATAGTAAAGCTGACAAATATAAAATAATTGAATCACATTGGGTTTTAATAGTCGAATTAAATTGATTTTGCGCTGATAACTTACGTAATTACTAAAAAATTTCACACGTCAAATGTTGAAACTATAAATTGGCGAGTGAACTTAATACTAATTTATAGAAAATGACGATTTAACGGACTGAGACTGTAAAAGGGTTAAAAATATAAATGCATAGTGTATACAGGGTGTAACAAAACTCGATGTACAAGCGGGAAACTAGTGAATCTACGTAATATTTGGAGTCGATTTTGTAGAATAAAATTTTATGATTTGACCCTTAGTTTTCGAGAAAATTGAGTACGAAGTTGATTTTTTTTGCAAATTGTTATTAAATATAATTTATTTAGTCAAATTAATATTATCCATAAAGAAAACAAAATTAAAAACCGCGTTTTAATAAGAACTTGAGCAATTTTACTTAATCTGCCATACTTAATAAAAACTTTTGTAAGAAAAAAATATTTTTTTTTCAGGCTCAGAATAAAAAGTCATATTACACAATCGTCTCCAAATACGATGAAGATTCACCAGTTTTCCGCTTGTACATCGAGTTCTGTTACACCCTGTATAAATAAAAACTTTTGATCCTTGGCCAGTTTTGGATACTGTAAACTTTGGGAATGACTCAGGCAATACATGACATGTAGTCAAAACTGTTTGTATTACGTCATTGCCTTGAAAAATCATTAAGTAGCGTGGGCTACAAGGCCCAAAGAATCAATATAAAAAGAACGCATTCATGAAATCGGTTAACTTAAAACAAAAATAAAATAGTAAAATTAAAACAAAATAGTAGAGTGTGTATTTTGTCATTATCATTTGGCAGTAGAAAATGTTATCAATCATTTAATAAATAAAGTAACCTCCAGCGAATATTGTTTTGAAGACATGAAGATGAATTAAAACCGATAAATAATGTATTTAAATGATGAACTTAGCTCAGTTTTCAATTTTGTACACATGCATATTTAATTTGTGAAAAGTTCAATCCAATTGAAATATCGAGGTAAAATTTGCCTCCGTGGTTGCCTTTTAAATACAATGGTTAAACAAATAAGCTGAATTAAACAGTGATTACTTGCGTATCTCAACAATTTAACAGATTTTTTTCCAAAACATGCTATTCGCCTCATTGAGGCTTTTTTAAATTGACAAAATAAAATAGAAAAAGAATAATTGATATCCTGAATAGTATGTTGAAAATAATGTAATTACAAATATAATGCGTTAGTTTGGCATTTATCCACAGACACAGTACGACAACTGGCAGCATCACACATTTTCTAAGACATGGCCTTTCCATGGGGCCGACATTCACACACACATAAAAAACATATCTTTATAAACATTTGAAATGAGAAAATCACAGAAACAACTTGCTGAAGACTTGTTAAATAATAACCTACGAGAGATAAACAGTTAGCTCTCCACGAAGTAGATTAAATCTAAAAAAAAGTACATTCATAGAATTACATATATTATTTTAAACGTAACGTGTAATCTATTACCTAAGCGAAATTATTGATTATTTTAAGATTTGTCACCTTAAAGACTAACACTTCTGTCGAATGTCTCTTTCACTTTTGTCCGTTTTAATCTCAAAAATATTTCTATATTTTTTGACCGCGTATCTGTAAATCTTTTTATCACATAGATTACAATAATAATAAGTTAATGCCTTTAAAGAAACTGTACGCAGTCCGACCGCCTGGCGGGTTGGGGAAGGAATAACTTTAGGAGGAAATAAATATAATTTGCGAAGATAGTCTTTGTGTTTCGAGTTCACTGAAACGTTAAGTGGATCACACGTCGAAGTTGGAGGTGTTCTTCACTGGCGTTATGAACGGTTCACTCCACATTCTCCTGAGGTCACCCTGGCAACAGAAAAACAACTTATCAATAATTCATTTATCCGAAATGCCTAAAAACTTAAACAAGTAAACCTATTCTGTACATTTATGAGTGTGGTATGTTTTATATTATAAAATAAGAAAATTAGGGCATAGACACTCGTCGACCATGTCCCTAAAAACATGAAAGGAGATAGCCGATGAACACAACATGAAAAAATCAACATTTAGCGCAGAAGCTGTAATCAGCAAGTGGATTACTCTGTTGAAACTAATAGGGTTCTTCCCGATAGCATGAATATTCTTGAAAACGATATAAATATTTAAAGTACATTTTTACAATTCCAACGATATAAAACACGATCAAAAATTTGGGTTTTCATTTATAAATTTATGTTTTAAAAACACGAAAATACAAATGATTTTTAACGCCCGTTATTGGCTAATGACGTCATTCCCGTCTACCGTGAAAGGCGTGAAATTAATTCCGTAGTGAGCGCCTATATTGCTGTGACGTCACACCGCATGCGCGCCAAATGGAGGATTTTGCGAGCGATTTGAAAAAGTGCTATTTCAAACCGCGCTAGAAAATTCATATGACATCGTAAAAAAATTTTAAAAAAATTCCCTTGATATTGTAATTTTTCAATCAATTTTTTGAAATCAAAATAAAAAATAGGGAAGAACCCAATTGCAAATATATAATGACAATAAAGATACTGAGGTCACAACTAATGTTAGTTATAAAATAACAGATATCTTAGAAAATGAACAATGGATATAAATAAAATTTACTCAAATATTGGCTGCATGCTATATTTTGATATTTAATAATTGTTGCATGTTTAATAAAAACCTTTTTCATTGTTTACCGACAATTAGAAATTACTGACATTGCCGTCTTTGTTTCAAAATGTTTGATGGGTAGCTGTAAGCCATGCCCTTTATTCAATAGATTCCCGGAGTCAGGATGGCTGTGATGATGGCGGGAAGAACTTGCCTTCACGTAGGCCATGGTGAGCAGGGGCAGCAGCGTGAAGGGAAGAAATACACATATTTTGACAACTTAACACCTCGGAGCTCAAGATTCAGATATGAAAGCCGAAGGAAGTAGTCCAGCAGCGAGCGTGGAAGAGCGGTCAAGCGGGATCCCTGGAACAACCAAATCAATAAGCACTATAAATAACCAAGCCAGTATAGGAAATCTGGAAGAACCATATTCTTAAAAATATACATGGTTTAACAAAACTCGATGTACATGCAGGAAACCAGTGAATCTACGTCAACTTTAGGGTCGATTTTTTTTTTTTAGAATTATTTGACCCATAGTTTTCGAGAAAATCGAGTACGAAGTAGATCTTTTTTTCTCTAAATTTTTGCTATTTTAACCTATTTGGTGTTGTTGAAGGCCGTGAAACAGCAGAAGACCTTGGAATAACGATAACTGAAGATTTGAAATGGGAACACATATTAGAAATTACAAAAAAAGCCCAATCAACTTTCATATATTTATTGATTTAGCTGTATTTTTCATACATTGACCAAAAATGCTATTACAAATATATAAATCCTACATCAGACCGAGGGCTGGAAGACGGTTTTCAGATATGACGTCCCCACTTTGCTAAGGATATCGATATGTGAAGGGACGGGCCCAGGTACAGCAGCGCGGGCTGCGCCGCCTTAAACACCTCGGAGCTCACGGTGGCCGTGAGCAGCCCCAGGAAGTAGCCCAGCAGCGAGCAGTGGAAGTAGGTCAAGCGGTGATTAATGGAACATACAAGATAATGAACCGTCACTATAAGTGTAATAAATTGTGTGAAATCTTTAAATGAAAAAACGCACGACTTCGAGGCCACAACCTTAAGCTGGAGAAACCCGGTTTAATCAGAACCCAAGAAAACATTTACTGAGCAACAGGGTGGTAGATAGCTGAAATACCGCAGGACTGGTCATGCGATTTAGCGGAACGGTTTTGGACTGGACAAGTTTAAACCTTAAACTGTCCGATTTAGGCATATCACCCATAAGCTGCTCGCCTAAGATTAAATCGAGTACGAAATTTAAATTGTTATCAAATATAATTGAGGCATATAGAAACAAAGGCGGAAGTGTCCACTTGCAGTCGAAGATGAGTTAAATATGCAGTTTTGTTTGGAAAGTATGTATTTTCTCCATAGAAAATTTGTTTGTCAAAAAAACGGCATTAATCCATTTAATTTTAGATTTAAAGTTTTGTTGTTGAAACAAAAACGGCAGTCTCCAATACAAAAATGGCAGAATGGCAAAACTAAACAAACGTTTTTTTGTGATTGCCAATAATTGAAGAAAGTGGACACTTCTGCCTTTGTTTCTATATGCTTAAATTTATTTAGTCAAATTAATAGTATCCATAAATAAAATAAAACGGCGCTGCGTACATTAACATATGGCAGGTAACGTGGTCAATTTATATGATATTCAAATATTTTTTATTATCAGGTAATACCTTTGTCCTTGTGACTGATTTTTCTTTGATAAATATAAGCGACTACTATCTCAGTACATTATTATAATAGTACAGATTCCTCTTGTGGGAGCTAGAAGGGTGGTATTACCATAGATCTAGGTCCAGGTACGCTGCCAACTTCGCAGACCAGGGAGGCCTTCTTGTAAGCGTCGTATCGCAGCACGAAACACAGCAACAGTCCCGGCATCACTATGTCTCCTAGACCTACATAACAATAATATACATTTTTGAGTCACAAGACATTGGATTAAAACGAAGGATCAAGGTATGCGGTATTTTATCCATTGAAATGGAGCTAGTACACAGTTCTGTTTTACCCCATTAGCCATGCTAATCTGGTCTCATAAGAAGCATCTCCACCTTATATATCCATGGTTAAGTGCAGATGATAAATGTCCACATAACATAGTTTTGAGAAAACGGGTATTGAAAGTTCCCAAGTCCTAGAAAAATGGACCATACACAGGTCTATCTTTTTAATTTCTCAATATTGGCTTTATGTAGATGTATAATATTTGGACAGGACATTCTTAAGATATTATAGGGTTATCGGAAGACTCACCCAGCATGCTGAAGTGGCCCTGGTGGTGCATGGAGGGGAAGACCAGCTTGGCGGGCAGCGACAGCTTGGGGACCACCTCCCCCGCGCGGCCCGCCATGCCCCCGAGCTGCAGGCGCCGGGCCACCACGTTCACCGGGTTCTCCGCCGGCCTGGGGGGACACAGGCATACGTTACTTGCTACATGATACTTTACTGAACCTAATAATCCGCACCAGTTATACATGGAGTAACAAAGCTCCTAGTACAACCCGAAAAACTGGTGAATCTACATAATAAGATTTTTTTTAATCTGAGCTTAAAATTTTTTTTTTCTTCTCATGAAAGCGTTCATAAGTATGACAGATTAAGTAAAATTTCACAAATTCTTATTAAAATGTGGTTTTTTTATTTTGCTTTCTTCATGGATAGTATTAATTTGACTAATTATATTTGATAATAACTTGCAAAAATTTATCGAAATTTTTTTTTACTTCGTACTCAATTTTCTCAAAAACTATGAGTCAAATAAAAAAATCTACAAAATCGACTCCAAATATGACGTATATTCCCTGGTTTCCCGTTTGTACACTGAGTTTTGTTACACCATGTATTATGAGCATTTACATGAATTTACCGACCTATTTCTACATGCAATAACAAAACTCAATGCACTAGTGGGTATCCAATGAATCTACGTCATATCTGGAGGCGATTTTGTAAAGCACATATTTTTTATTTGACCCATAGTTTTGTGGAATTCTAATTATATATTGCTTAATCGTTTAATCAAACATAATATTCTTGGTCAAGGTAGTGCCATCGAAAAAGAAAATAAACTAAAATACAGAATTTTAATAACGATTCCTGAAATAATTGTACTTATTCTACATTTAAATCTTGTGTTATTATCGAACATATCGTGACCTTAACAAAAAAATGGTGTAACTGCAAATTGGGCCATTTTACGGGGACAAAAAATATCACAGTTATGTTAAGAATGCGGAGTTACATGTAAACCAATGCAGTGCCCTATGCACCACTAGATGCGAATAAGGGAAAGTAGTGGTATGATTAACTCGTCACTCGATATCCATGGATCATGTACCTTCAACAATTTTTAACAGGAACAATTATTATTATGATTATTTTTAATACATTACAGTTTTTATGACATATTGTATCTTTATCTTTAATGCGTTCCTCACTGGGGGACCCCGTGCCGAGGTAAGCATTTTACAGGTTAATATATATTTTTTTCTAAAAGACAAAGTTGATGGTAGATTACCTGGTGGCGACCTTGACCATCACATTGGTGGTGAAGATGTAGGAGGAGAAGAACACCCAGAACACGTCGTAGAGCAGCAGGCCGGTCAGCAGCAGCGTGGACACCTTCAGCGACGGGAGGCGGACAAAGGCAATGAACGTCACGCACAGCCCCATTCCCATTGCTGGAGGAATAAACAAACTTCAACTTGAATAACAATTTCATACTCATTTTAAAGTAATTTACAAACTTGGATTGACATCCATAATATCACACCATCGCGAAGTCCTATCGTCGAAAATAAACTGAGAATATTTTCATATTAATATTTCATGTGTCTGATCATCTTACCTTCATGTAATAAAATGATCGAGATACACAGCACTTGGTGTATCAATGCAGTGCCCTATGCACCATTGGGTGCGGATAAGGGAAAGTAGTAGTGGTCGTGATTAAACACTTATGTTGTTTTAATGTACTTTCTGGGGTACTATGTACATGTACATAATGTACATATTCATTTTACTATTATTTTTAGAAATTTTGAATGTACTTAGTATATACCTAATAAATATTACAGAATGTTTCTTTTTCCTTTTGTATGACCTGTCTGTATAAAAATGCTTTATTCGTTTTTAAAATGTACTTTTCTCTTGTTTCAGGTAATTGTGTACACAAAACTGTTAACAAAGCTCTCATGGTAAGTGTAGTAAACATTTACAGAGCAGATTATCGTTAATGCGCTGCTGAAAAACATTAAATGTATGCGTTCAAACCTTCCGTACTCCAGAAAACCCTTTTTTGGCGAAGTGGAAACCGTGTGTATTAGGTAATAGTGAATTTCCAACCAACAGCCACATTTCTGTCCAAGAAACAGGATATTTTCTCTTTCCTATGTCAAGAATTAAATTTAAAAAAATCTAATTTCAATGAAAAAGTGCCAAAATTAAATCACATTGTTGTGATTTCTCAGAAGTTGAGTTAGTTGAGTTTAGTATTCATGGTGCGATATTTGGTACTGTCAAACCATAGTAAACTAACTCAGTTTTGGTATTTTCCAGTTACATAGAGCTTGAAAAAAAGCTCCGCGGCGCTGTAGCGGCCGCAGCAGCCGCACGACACGCGCGCCGCCCCCGCAGATGTACTGGCACAGCGGGGTCAGGAGGAAGGCCAACTATCACCACACATACGCGGCGAGTACTCACCGTCCATGAGCAGCCAGTGTCCCGTCAGTATCCACACCGTCACGATGGCCAGCGACAGCCCGAAGGCAGCCAGCTCCGCGGCGCTGTAGCGGCCGCAGCAGCCGCACGACACGCGCGACGCCCCCGCGCCCCCCCCGCAGATGTACTGGCACAGCGGGGTCAGGAGGAAGGCCAGCGCCACGCACGCTATCACTATATAGGGGAAAAGATAATTAGGAAATTTGATTGTGGAAGTAAGCGGATAATGTTTTTTCTCCAGATGGAATTTAGACTAGATATTTACCAGGGCTGCAATCACCACGAATCTACAGGAGGATGTATCACTACTGTGAGCCAAAAATAACAGTAATCGGCACATTTTATAAGAGATTTTACAGATTACCATTATACACCGTGTGACAAAACTCGATGTACAAGCGGGAAACCAGTGAATCTACATCATATTTGGAGTCGATTTTTAGGAAGAAAACTTTTTGATTTGACCCATAGTTTTTGAGGAAGTCGATTTTTTTTCCAATAAATTTTTGCAAATTGTTATCAAATATCATTTATCTAGTGAAATTAATACTTTTCATAAAGAATGCAAAATAAAAAACCGCGTTTTTAATAAGAACTAATGCAATTTTGCTTAATCTGTGGAACTAATGAAAGTTTTACTTAGAAGAAAAAAAAAATTTTTTTACAACCTAGATTCAAAAGTCATATTACACATTTGACTACAAATATAATGTAGATTCACCAGTTTTCGGGTTTTACTTAAGTTTTGTTACTCCATGTATACATGTTACAATTGCGATACATCCACATAAAGATAAGTTGATGATCGTAGTGTAGAATCGTGTTTGTATTGTCTATTTTTTATAATTCATTTATCTCACTTCTTTTGGAATTATTATTTTTATAGATTTTAAAAAAAAATAAGATGATACAAGCAATCTTCTGATAGATATCTAAAACGTGAGAAAAAATCATTACGAAGAGGTTATAAACAAATAATGAAAGTAGAACTTAACAAAAAAAAAGGCGATAGATATTTGAAGCAGACAGGCATAAAGAGATGGTAAAAACATGGCCGAATTGCCATTGTAATTTTGATGGAATTCTTTATATTCAGTGATTATATTTTGCACAGAATACAGCCCACTAGTGACCTAAATATTTTCATCTCGCTGAACTGTGACAGCAATAATAATAAATACTTTCCATTGTTTGGATATATTTTTTATGATTAAAATAAGATTGAAACTGGAATTTTATAATATACAGCGATGTTTTTACCAAAAAAATGCATCAGGAAGAGTTTAGAAATTTTGCAAAAATTCAACTCAATTTCTGATTCTACCAAAGCCGAGTTATAGACGAAGGGAATTTTGTGCTTTATATTCTTTATTTTAAGAAATGATCATTTTGTTTGACCTCATAGAAAAGTATTAAGGAGTTATATTATATCATAGATTTGGAGACATTCAGGTTGAGTATCATCCACTTCGGATGGGCTGTGCTTCAAAATGTCGGCAACTAATTCCTTCCCTTATCAAGAATACTTCATTGGTACACCAACAAATGCAGTGACATTGGCTACACAAAGACCAAAAACAGGGCTTAATAACCCAGAGAAACATCTGTATCCGGAAGGCTGTGGAAATCTACAAAATTTGAATGCAGCAGCTAGTTTAGTATCCAACTCGGCACATTTTCTTGTTTATATCGTTCTGTCTCTATATCGTCCGCCTCGTAGCATAGTGGTAGTGCATTTAGCTACCGTGCATGAGGTCACGGGTTTGATTCTCGTAGGGGGTCAACATGAAATATTTATTTACATGTGATTTTCATATTAATATTTCACGTGTGATACCTAGCACTGGTACTGAAGCGTAAGACTGATCATCCTACCTTCATGTAATAAAATGACCACTATGCACCATTGAGTGCGGATATGGGAAAGTAGTAATAGTATCTCTATCCATCTGTGTGGGTTTGGCAGACTTACCAGCCGTGCAGATGGCGAACAGAGTCTGCATGGAGTCGAAGAAGAAGAACATGACGAGAAGGGAGACGGAAGCGCCGAGCGGGAGACAGAGGGCCTGCATCGTATCCAGGGTCTGGACATCTGGAAAGAACACTTCGCATCAGTTGAAACACTCTTCTTGCAGGCTGATTCTATTTCATTAGGCAAAAATATAATGACAACAACATTTTGAACGAATACAAATACTTGTAGACAAATTACTGGATTATACCCACATTCGTTTCCAGAGTTTCTCTGTCTCTGTTGAGATATCAATAATATCTAAAAATATAATGATTCAATTTAATGTTTGTAGTTTTGACGACGTTGAGTTTGGACGACGAATGAAACGGATTATTTTATTGAAATCAAGATAATTTATTACATTTCACATTTAATATAATCACAATAATGGGATGGCGACTCAATCAGTAGAGACCCATGCCAATGATCTGGCCCCGACTCACTAGATAGTCCGTGTCGAGTCAGGGCATAGAAGTATTATACATAACACATGAAGATGAATTTAGACTACAGTTTTAATGGGCCATGTTATATTATTTTATTATTAAATATTTTATTTAACTACATTTATTTTTCATTGATAGATTGATTGAATATTTATCTAAAGACATTAAAAAGTGATTACTGTTAATTTTCGACTTGCGCGTTGTTGTTCACAGCATTCAAATCCTATTTCTTTCTCTAAAAAGAAGTATCGAAAACATGTAAATGTCATGTAAAAGTAAGGCAAATGCCATTTAAATCCTTTTAAAACATAATTTTTTATCATTCTTTAATATTACAGATACCGAAACCATAATAAATTGTATGCCTTCAAAATAAGATAAGGCATTGTAAATAAATATATCAAAAATACCTACTGATGCTGATACCCCCTTTGTGCTCATACAGCAGTATAGGACAGATATAATCATTAATTTGATGATCTGTTAATAAGCTCTCCGAATGATTTACTTATTTTTTACGAGTAAGGCAACGGATGCCCCATATCATTATAAATAGAATTTGGTTTTATATCTCTTGCCAGTAAGAATGGTTAAAATTAGCGCCGACTCATGCGAGAAAAAGGCCGTCTCATCGTCCACAGACCTCAACATCGTCAGTTTAACCCTCAGGCCGCAGCTTTTCAATGTTTGGTGGTGTTTAGTTAAGTAGGGTGATGACAATTCATCGGCAGATTAATTCAGAATTCGAGATGTGGACCTGACTTGACTAGGTATGAGAGAACTGGCAGCCGATCTTTTATCACAGAATCCATATTATGTTCAACATAGGAAGCAAAATAAAGATTATGACGATAATTATTAGATTAAGCTTGTTTTTTCAATCAGACCGTGGTCAAGTGATTAAAGTCACAGATTTCTGGTTTAAGTCTTTTAAGTTTGAATCCCACTCCACAAAAATTTGTTTGCAAGTTCCATTTTTAAAAATATGTAAAAATCAATGTCTTTCTCGGCCTTCCTCGGCTTCAACATCCAGGCACACTTGCATTATAACTTCTTTTAGCCGTTCTTTCATCACTCATATCCACATGACCAAACCGTCGTAAAAGCCCTTTCTTAATTTTGTCAATAATGCGTATCTCAGCCTTGCACTCTGCTCTAATTTACGAGAAGTACTCGATAGTGGACATGTGAAAAGTCGGAATAATCGGCGTGTGTGCATGAGATGTATGTGTCAGGACAGAATGGTATGGCATTCTATCTTCTCTGTAAAAATCTAGTGTTTTACTATAGTGATTTGGACAATTAGAGAGTCATCTTAAGGCGTTTTCCAGAAATTATATGATTAGGTTTTAACCACTCTATGATTTTATGAACAGACATAGATGAAAAATTCAAATTGCTTTAGTAAAAAACACTTATTTCGAGTGGTACCACTTTTTTGGGAATGCAATATTAACATATTATGTACTAAATGTTCACTGATGCAAAGGAATAATCCTATTATGTATAACGTCAAAATGTTTCTAACTGTCGATTGTGATTCATAATTGTTATGGAAATTTAAAAATAAACAATGACAAGTGGGTACAATGATGAACATTAAAAATCAGATCGGACATTTAGTTTGTTTTATTTATGGAGTGTGTATACTTCTATGTTACTATAAAAGTAGGAAACATTAAACAAAAGAGCCTTTTCTATTTGAAATGATTATATTATTCGTTATCAGAGATGAAACAGTTATGAGCTGCCAAATATCATTAATACTTTTTGACTTTGAAATGACTGATAAAGATAAAGCCACTCTCACTTTGGGGTTAGTTAACCTCTAGAGTACACATAATATTTGTACTTCGGGAGATATTTAAAAAAAAATGTAAATGTGTTTTTTTTTCGGATTTAAATTTTTTCTACTGTACAGTTAATTTAGTTCTTTTTTGATAAATTTTATCAGTCAGACAATAATGGTTGAAATATCAGTACTGAATATGAATAAAATATGGTCTAATCAGGCTGAGAGTACAGTTAGACTTTCAATAGGCCATCAGGTGAACAGATGAAGATCGTATGACAAAATGGCACTTTTTAGTTCCCATAAAATTGTATAACAATAGCCATCGAGCTCGGTCACTGGAACAATCCACTCTGAACGGGTAATCACCAATCTTTAGGTGAAATAGAGAGCATTCATCACAATTATTATTCAAAATAGAAAAATAGAGTTACCAATAGAAAATTGGTAGAAACCTATATCAATTTTTCAACCATGCCCTAATAATAAAATTTCATTACATCATACTATATTGCCAAGCAGTTGCACAAATTAAAATCCCGTCATTGTAAATTAAAGACGTAAATACACTTAACCCAGCCAATGACAGGTCATAAGCCCTGTAAACTTCTCGTCTCTGTTGAGATTGTAATTTGTTTATTTTTCATTTAAAATCACCAAAAATTTATTTTACATTGTATTTGTTTAAATTTCTTACATGTACCTTAGAGGCTGGCACTCCCCACCTCAAGGTTTGGAATACAATTGAGTATTGTTATTAAATGGAAAACTGATTTAAGACTGGTATCATATTGTAGGGTTGAATCACGATCTTATAAATAAAAATTTCCATTATACCAATCCAAGCGTTTATCTTACTTTTGACAGTTCGATTATGTATCGATTAGGGATGTCCTAATGCGTTACCGAATCGATGTCTCATAAAAATCGACTTTATTTATGAAGAAGTTTTAATCAATACCCAGACGTTTAAAGCAGAGTTTATATTACGAAAGCGCTGTCGTAAAACATTTTTTTTTTACAAAAATACATATTTTCTTTACAAAAGAAACTTTAAATACAGCCCCGATAAACTCCTTAATTGGAGTTTTTCATCGGGTGCAGGAGCTACAGAAAACCCAAATATGCATAGGACTATTTTATTGTCGTAATGTAAATTGAGAAATTCTGTGTCGCGACAAACAAAAAAAAAACAAACTTGAATAATCCTCGTTGCATAAGTAGGCTCAATAAATATCGATATCGATAAAAATCGGAGCTAAAGAACATGTGCTTCACTATCGTAAAGAAAAAAACATGAAGTGCACGTAAATGGTGTCCTAAAGCATGAGTACTCACTGTTGGGTGGATGGGGCGGAGCGGTGGTCCCGAGCAGGCCCGCCGCCTCCCTCTCCTTGTCCTGCCTCTCCTTGGCCTCCCGCTCCATGTTCAGGGAGCGGAAGCTGCCGTACACTATCAGCAGCATGGATATCAGGAAGGTCGACACCCTGCGGAACACAATACACCCCCATTAATGACAAAATAAACCAAAGTGGATTTTATACTGGGTTAAGAGCACCCACGTCCCGCAGCTCTGACGCAAAGTGCCAACAATTTATCAACAGTGGACGACCAGGACGCCTTGAACCTGATGCCTTGTAAAATAGGCAGCGCTAGCGGACTTGGGGAGAACGCACCGCGCAATGCTGGCGCCAATTGCTTGCCTGGAGGCGGGAGGCTAGAGATCAAAGTGGGATAATTCATAACCTCATTATTGTGATTGGTCTTTATTGCATACAGTTATCGAATGACACGAGTCTAAGTAGGGGAAAAATGCTTAAGAGTAAAATAACAATGCAGTCGTCAATTGGGTTCTTCCCGATTTTTTATTTTTTATATCAAAAAATTGATTGAAAAATTACATTATCTAGGATTTTTTTTTAATTTTTATTTTTTAAGATGTCATATGAATTTTCTAGCGCGGTTTAGAAATAAGCGCTTTTTCAATCGCTCGCAAAATCCTCCATTTGTTTTGCGCGCGCATGTAATGCGGGTATTTATTTTGTGACGTCACAGCAATATAGGCGCTCACTACAGAATAAATGTCACGCCTTGCACGGTAGACGGGAAATGACGTCATTAGCCAATAACGGGCGTTTTTAAAAATCATTTGCGAATGTTCGTTCATTGTGTTTTTTAATATAAAATTTATAAATGAAAACCAAATTTTTGATCATTGTAGTTTTATATCGTTGAAATTGTAAAAATATACTTTAATAATTGTATAAAGTTTTCAAGGATATTCATGCTATCGGAAATAACCCTATTTCGTACAAAACAGGTAGATGGTGTTTTGGTTTGAACTCTCCTGTAAAAGAAAGTAAAGCTAGATAAATAAAACAGAAAGAGCAAGTTACCTTGAAGAGTCCATGATTGAATACGCCCACTGGTATTCCCTGTACTCTATGTTACCCGGGGTCTGAGACATGGCGGCGCGGCGGTCTCTCACTCCCCTCTCGCTCAGGAGAAGTTCTCCCTACGTGGACGCCGATTCCTGCCACCAACAAACATCATTAGAATAAGGTACCGTATTACGGTGGATTTATGAAAATTTAGTGAAACACCAAGATGTGATTTATGGCAGCTGTGCTAAAGAAAAAAGCAAGTGTAAGGCTGGTGCACAGGTGATTTAAGGTCAGTGGAGTGGCAATATCTAATTAACTGTAATATAACGACGGTCCAATGCCAAAACTGAGAATTTGCAAAATGTCCATTGGAGATGTTGAGTTTAAAAATAATTATTTCCATAGCTAGCCATTTGGTGATTATATTATTATTTTGCTACTAAAATAATAGTTTAAACAGGTTTACGATACTACTTTTAAGCTTTAAACAGTATTTTTGCAAATTTGATCTTTTGGCAGTGTACTGACGATATTGTATTTATAATAAACTGTTTTTTTTTTAGTGAATAAGTACTGTGTACTTGGAAAAAAGGGATAATTCTACCTGTAATAATGACAGGATTAGTTGAGATTGCCTTCTTACCTACGCATTCCAAGTCAGTTTTGGTCTCAATTACTAAAGCTGCACCTTTTTCAAATCGTATATGTAATAAACTAAACCACATTTGCTGCTCTTACTTTGGATTCAGGCATTAAGTTTAATGTAAGGAGCTTCGATTAATAAACATTATAATTATAATAATTACCAAAAGGAAAAATTAAATAAAATAAACACCCTCGAGGTGATTTGTTATCATATCATTAATTTGTTTATTTAGTCGATTATTATTAACATTTAAATTATACAGATTGAAACATTATTTTTAGATTCACTTTATTTAATATGATTTTAAAAACACAATTATTATTTCTAGAAATTAAGTTTACACCGTATGATAAACAAATGTTGTATAAAATGGTACATTGGTGCACTAAGTATTGAATCTTGCAAACAAATTATAAATTACATGAAGGCAAGATGATCAGTCTTACGCTTCAGCACCATTTCAAGGTATCACATATAAAATATTCTGATATTGCATGCATGGGTATAACACAAACTCGATGTACAAAGCGGGAAATTCCCAGTGAATCTACGTCTTATTTTGGAAGTACGATTTTGTAGGATTTTTTTTTTTTTATCTTGACCCATAATTTTTCGAGAAAATTGAGTACAAAGTTGATTATTTTTAAATTAATTTTTATAAATTGTTAAGTCAAATTATTTATAGTATCCATAAATAATAATTTGTGCAATTTTATTTAATCTGAGGAACTAATGAAAGCTTTTATATTTAAATAAATACATCATATATTTACACATTCGACTCCAAATATAATGTAGATTCACGAGTTTTCGGGTTGTACTACGAGTTTTGTTACTCCATGTATAAGAGAAAAATATAAACAACTTAAGTACAAATGTGTGGACACTGAGGTTAAAGACAATTCAAACAAATAAATGAAAACATAATGATTATTTAAATAAAAATAGTGTTAAGGCAAATATAAGTATGCTACTCCCCTTTAGAAAATCTAAAATATGAAAATTAGGTAACAAATTCAACTAGGGTCAAATGTTATCAATCCAAAAGCTGCAATTCCTTATAGCATTGCTAAGCACTTCACGATAACCTCAATATTTACAACAGATACAATAATTGTGACAAAGTGGAAATAAAATAATATTATTTATTATTGGATTACGTAACCAGTCTGAATAAAACTTGCAATACAGTTTTATTCGAAGTTTTACATAATTTGTGGAAAATTTTTACAAATACCACAAATTTCATAATACCTACTATTATTTACAGAGGTATTATTTGCTCTTTTCGTTGCGATATTTACTTTTTGCATGATCTTATTTGTTTTTTATTTATTTATTTTATTGTTTTTACGCCCATAGGGCTTTTACATAGACATTTTTAAATGATTACACAGTAGGTAGCTATTCATTACCGCCAGAGATGGCATCCAGACACTGTTCCCTAAAATGCACTAGATTTGTGTTGAAAACATCAATATTGTTAGTATACTTGTTCGTGCGTGCATTCTTCGTATTGGTGAGTTATGCACTGTAATTGGTCGATTGATTGGCTACAGTTTTTGTTATAATATTTATTGCAGAAAAGTTGAGAGGGTTAAGAAACATCTTTTGACAAATTGTCTATTAAAAATATATATATTTGGTAATCTTAAGGTGGCAGTTCGCATAAAATATAGAAATAAAAAATTAAATTAAATAAGTGTCACCAAACCACTTATCTAAACCCTTAAGCAATCGGATAATTAATAAGCAAGATATGATTGTTTAAAACGTTTCACATCCGATTAGTGATGTCACCAATCGTGTTTCATAAAAAACCAAAACTTCATATTATTGTCTCTCGCCTTGAAAAATTATCCGATTAATAAACTAATTGCACCAAAGATTTTGTGATTCCTTCATTTATTATTATGGCATATTACAGAAAGATTCAGTGTTCAGGCTCACTGGACGAGGACACAATCTAATCTTTTGCATGTTTAGATACTTTATATCCGCTAGTAAAAAGAGCATACCTTGAGTTAAGAAAGTACATTCCAATCTTAACGTGGATTATATTCTAGCAAATTGTTACTATGAAACCATAAAGTGTTCACCATTTGTATTTATTTCTTATCTTATGTCAAATAGGTCTAATCTGGATTTTGGTAAACCAATCACTTGACCACATCCTACTTATATGTATTATTGTAAGCAATATGCCTTCAATTTTAGGAGTAATAGCGTACTAGGCAGGTACTTTTAACCAAATAAGTGTAATATATTATTAGATATTATTGATATCCCAACAGAGACAGAGAAATTGAGATTGATTTCCAAAAATGCTTAACAATCTTCTTAACATATGTCACCAGTGAAAAAATCACTTGTAATGTGAAACGAAGCGATATAATTCATACTAATAGAAGTTCCGAAATTTGTCATGTGTGGTTAGCAGATGATGGGCAGAATGGGAATGTTGTTGTAATACATTTAAGTGCCACTTAACCCAGCCAATGACAGGTCATAAGCCCTGTAAACGCCTAGATAATCTACATTCGTTTCCAGAGTTTCTCTGTCTTTGTTGGGATATCAATAATATATGGATATTAGCCCAGCATCGGGTATAATCCAGTAATTTGTCTACAAGTATTTGTATACATTCAAAATGTTGTTTAATATATTATTACCTAACGAATCTGAAATTTACTATTACTTTCCACTATCCCGCACCCAATGGGCACATAGGCACTGCATCGGTACACCAAGTGCAGTGATTCTTGATCATTTTATTAAGGCAAATTATCAGTCATACGCTTCAGTGCCAGTCCAAGGTATCACACGTGAAATATTAATATGAAAATCACATGTAAATAAATATTTCATGTTGACCCCTTACGGGAATCGACCCGCGACCTCATGCATGGTAGCCAAATGCGCTACCACTATGCTAGGAAGCGGAATCTGAATTTTACATAATGAAAAATTGAGCGCTTATATTATGTTGATTTTGAACGGTTTTGTAAAAGAACAGAGTGCTTTTTTTAGTAATTAGTCTAAGGAAGCAGTTAAGATTACTTTATCAAGAATATAATTATTAAAATTGCTATTATTATAATCAAAATAATAGCCTTGAATTTAAAGAAAAGCTACTTAAAATGGTCTGAATACATTTAATTAAGACTTTAATGAATAAAACACGATTCCATCATAATTAATATGAAACCACAAGGACAATAGGATTGTAGTAAATAGGACGACAAACATATTGTATAATCTATCTAGGTATATTGGGTATGTTAGTAATTTTGTTAAATCGGCAATCGAAATAATACGTGAAAAATAATTGCACAGATAACTGGATAAATAGCAAGGCAAAAGAAATGGATTGCAGCCAGGCAATTTGTTATACCTAAATAAACAGAATCGAGGAGAAATCGGAGGCAAGTACCGTAAAATTACTTTTTCTGTCACAGTGTAGTTTTCTCTTAATTTAATCATAAAATTTATATGCAAACGTTGCGATAAATTGATTTGAATAATGAATTATCATTATTATTTATCGAAAAGGCTTCGAGATAACGAAAATATAAACACCAAAAAATACATAAACATAGTATTTTGGCGTGAGTAAATTAGCTGCATAATGATAATTTCGGATCTCGGTCTATGTTACATAAAAAGTCAGTGGACTAATTGGGAAATTTAAGCGCGATATAATCTTTATAAGAACAGAATACGAAACGTTGTCGGATATTAAAGATAAACTAACATTTGGTGTAAGAACAATGAGGTGAAAGGCACGCGTCACAGTTAGTGATGGACAATTATTCCGGATCGACTTCGTAATGAGCATTTAATCATAAAAACACTTTTATTCAAGTAAATATTACGCAAAAAGCGCGAAAAACTCATGTTTTCGCGAAAAACCACACCAAATATATTAGAAAAAACAATTTAAATTGTTTTATGCACCTGACACAATGTTTACAAAGAAACGTACTGGAAAAATCTAGCCGTGCCCACTGATGAAGGGATCGTCAGCCATGTATTTCCATGATTATTAAATGATAATAAATGGTTTCTTTTCACAAATAACACCATTTATAAACTCACTTTAAAATCGAAAACACTACAGTCGGTCCTTCACTGACGGATACACGGCGGCCATATTTAATTGAACAATGCGAAATGTTGCCAGTTCGCCTTACCAGATTGTGCCATTGGATTGGAAAAAAAACATGCCAAATTACAGTGTTCTCATGTGAAAAATTTGAGGTTTTTTTCTATGAATAAAAGTACTCACTTGTTACGGAATTGCTCTTGTCTGGGGATAAACTGATGAATTATTATGGTAAACAAAAGCATAAGGTACGACTGGTCATTGAATAATTTTAGTAAAAATACATTGAATTGTAAAATAAAATAAGCATCATTGTCATCCGGCAAAGGCGTTTTGGCTGGCTAGGCCATATACCTCACGAGAGCCTTAACCAATTTAACCATACTTGCCTATTTTACTAGGAATCAGGTTCTCGGCGTCCTAGACGCCTACTGTTGACAATTCGCATCAGAGTTGCGGGATGTGGATTTGACTTGGGAGCTGGCGGCCGATCGCTTGACCTGGAGGCAGTTCGTGGAATCCATATGCCCCACATATGGAGCGGATATGGCATGATGATACTTAGCGATCCATCAAAATATTATTTGGTACTCATTGTATTCTTGAATATTTGTAATTATAATTTTGCCTATTTGCTGAGGTCCAAATAATGATATTAAAATGAACCTGCGCTTCGATTCTGTAAGTGTTTTTAAACTACTGCGCATACGATTTTGTACTGAATTCGTAATGCGCAGAAGTGACTAAAACCTTAGAGAATCGCACCGCTTGCAGAAAGTGTTTTTTTTTCTTTTCAAAAAACTTGCAGGACTCCCTAACACCTATATCTTGTTATTTTCTTGAAAAAAAATAAATTATGTAGGTAGTAACTAACTTGCAAAGCTCAAAATAACCATGCTTTTTTTTTTAAAACAAATAAAAATATGTATTTGAAGCATTTTAATGTCTGTTCTAAAAAATTATATTCAAAATGTTGTTGCACTTTCACTCAGGCGAAGCGTTTTTTCTTGAAGAACTTGAACTTTTTATCCCTTTCGTTTCCTTTGGTTGGTGACCCTAATTATTAGTATGCTGGTAACACTATTTTTCAAACCTTTTTTATAATTTAGAAAAACTTGTCAATAGACCAACCCAAAAAGAGGAAAATGTGCCAGTTTTGAAACACAGCTTATTTCATTATTTATTTTAAACAAGGGCCATATATCTTGTATGGGACTTGTTACAAAAAAATACTACCCTAACGCCCTTAGTACACCACCGCTGCGATAAGCGGTAACAAAACTTCAGCAAATCTTTGGCAGGTAGCGAAATAACAATGATAAATCTATCGTTCTAATTTCCCCGCGCTTAGCTCATTTGTGTTCAAAATGTCACCCGTCACACTTCCATGCCTAAAGAGGAACATCTAAATCCATCCAAAAAAACATCTAAACCCATTTCTTTCTGGATTTTTCCATGCTATTTCTTTTTTAGAAGTATATTTATAATCAGTATGCGCCATATCGTATAATTCTAAATATCCGCGAATCAAATGCATTAATTTTTCTGTGATATTAACATACGTCATCTTTATTGCTGAGAAAATCTGTCTTTTTTGACAGATACGCAATATCTGGAAGAAATGCAAAAACCGAACAGCGGTATTGCTGTGTCAGTGTAGAACAAGTTTAGCTGCTAACAGCGATACGCCATGAATAGACGCAAACATAGGAAGTCAGAAAGTAAGAGCAAGATGCAACACACGCGATACCTTTTTCATACATTTAGGACAGATTTATTGTGGTTTCGCTATCCGGACCGTGGCGATGGTGTACTAAAGGTGTAAAAATTATACGTAGAGGTAAAAATAAAACAAATCATTTACAAATGTAGTCAGGGTAATGTATTTTACAGGAAACTAACATTGTGGAAAATAATGTTAAAAGCAGCTCAACAATTTCAAATTTCAACGGTTTTTCATTTATAAAAATTAAATCTGTTCTGCGAGTGTATAAATTAATTACCTAAATTCCATGACAATACGTCTCCTGCTCAAAGCATATTTAATTGAAAGTATTGTCACATTCTACGTAAACTATCACACTTTGTAAAATTTCCACTTTTCCAGCAGAGATGTTTTAATATCACATACTTCTGTAGTGGGAATCACGGCTAAGCAATCTCCTGAAGTCAGACCTGTACAGATCTATTCTGCCATGCAGAACCTTAGTTACGGTAAGAGCAAATATAGAATTGGCTTAACTAAACTTACAGGGAAAGTTGAACCAAGAGTGTGCTTTTACAGCGGTTAAGGTTCTGCACGGTAGTATTGTGACAGTGACTAAATTCGATAGTTTACATAGAAGAGTTAAATTAGTAAATAAAAAAAGAAATGAAACAAATATATGTTTGTATTTTATTTATTAATTTAAGTGCGAATGAATTTGGGAATCAGAACAGAGGTAAAGGAAAATAAGTGTATTTTCTACCATCGACAGCAACATAAGAAAAGTAAATGTTTACTGAGTGGTGGTAAGAGGGTATCCATCGGGCGGACGAGACCTCCGTTCCCGAGTGTTGTCCACTTGACACCCGACACTTGCACACGCACACCCTAACACTTGCACACAGACAGACACTTGTACACATACATAGAGACGGCGGATAAAGCTAACATAACCAGGGGGCGCGCGGCCGGGAATGTCCGCCCCCCGCCCCGAGGGCCGAGAGACAGACCAGAAGGGGGCACTCGCTCCACATAAAAAACAACTTTTCCAGTATGTAAAAAAAAGTTTGTATTTATTATGAACTTTTTTTAACACTATCAATTCACACATGTATTGAATAAATTTCAGTATACACAAGTCCACATATTTCTACAGGGAATGATTGGAATCAGTAAAATATGAGGTGATATGCTAGATACCTACACATGTATACAGTACAGAGGAAGCGTCCACCCGATGGAGCGCGGCGGGCGGTAGCCGGCAGCCAGCTACGCAGGCCACGACCTAACCCTTCTTGTGTTTCCCTACAAACCATATACAAATAAAGACGATCCTAACATTTAAACATTACAATTAAAATGTTTACACTATCATAATACTGAAAAAATTGATACAATGTTTTGTTTCTCCACATAAAAAGCCCATCATGATTTGTCTTTGGAAAGAAAGAAAACAAGCTGTTAATTTACATAGTGAAACATTTGTAGAAAATTGTCGTAAGCAGTTGTATGACATTAGGTTAACAATAATTTACTAAATACGTACAGCTCCCCTTCTGAACTATCACGCGGGCCGCGTTGGTTTATCCCCGAGAATTCATTTCACAAAACAAAACTGGTCCAAACAATAAGGTGTCCTTTATGCGTGTGATTATACGAGTCGTCCAGGGATAAAGTTCAACACCGACAATACAGAAACATACCAACGTTACATATATAATCAAAATTATATATATTACTTCCGTATATATAAGTATGGTTTGCCTGTTACGAAATTTGTCTGTTATATTAGCCTCCTAGAGGTAAAGTCCATGATGTAATATCTTTACACTGGCACTGGGGGCGGGGCCTTAAGCTAAGTGTTTCTGTAAAGTTACGCCCGCCGCATTACGACACGTCCTGGTCTTCTGCGTCCTGCGTCTCCTTCTGCTCCGTCTCCCCTGCAAGGTGAAGAGAGAGAGAGAGTTAGTCGGGGGTACTACACGGAAGCACTACACACTACACACTCCACCAGCCGCTACTCACCGTCGCCCTGCATGTCCGACGTCCACAGCGTCAGGTTGTCCCTGAGCAGCTGCATGATGAGAGTGGAGTCCTTGTAGCTTTCTTCCGAGAGCGTGTCCAGTTCCGCGATGGCGTCGTCGAAGGCCGCCTTCGCCAGCCGACACGCTCGGTCGGGGCTGTTTAAGATCTCATAGTAAAATACCTGAAATCATATTCAACACCTCATTAGTCCTTGCTATTTCAACATCAAGTAAATCATATATCGTAAATATTATAGTAAAGGAACATTTGAAAGAAAACATCAGCATATTTCCTTAATTAGGAAATAGAAGAAGGTAAAATAATATACATAATATAAAAGCAGTTAGCTCGCAGTGTATTGTAGCAGGTATACTCACGGAGAAGTTGAGGGCAAGTCCAAGCCGGATGGGGTGGGTGGGGGGGGAGCTCTGTCATGGCGGTCTCGCTGGCGGCTTTGTAGGCTACGAGGGAGTTTTCTGCTGCTTCCTTTCTGTCATTTGCCCGAGATAGTGTTGAAAAAGGACCCATAATGCACAAGTTGCCGCCATCTTGTTTTAGCTTCTTAAGCTATTTATGACAGATGTGATAAGAGGAAAACTACGACATGGTGAAATCAACAATATGATAATTCATCAGAATGTGATAAAACTTTGTCATCTTATTACTTGCACTAAAGGTTATAAGGTATAGTACAATTGAGAGCATTAGAAGCAATCTAGATATCTCATTCTTCTATCATTCCCAATTAAACAAAATAACTCTTTCAAATTTTAAATGATATTTCTAGAAATATTTATTCTGCGGCAGCAACGTGCCGGGTACCAACTAATAATGTATATTTCTAAAGCTTTTTAAAAAAAGTGTCTAATGAAGATAACGTTCAATATCGATACTTGTTCCTTCCAAAAACTGTAACAATTCTTTTTTTAATTGCTCTTCAAGTAAATACCATTCCAAAATACTGCTAAAAATACAATTATTTATTTATTTATCATTTTTAGTATTTTTGGGTATTTTTACCAAGTATATGGTTATTTTTAATGCATGTGGTAATTTTGAGGCATATAAGTATGAAACAAAATATTTACACATTGCCAAAACTACAATAAAATATCACAAATGCTTATTTATCCCAATTTTTTTGCTCTTCTAAATCCGGGTACAAGTTTTAGGAGATTCGTGTGAATTTTTCACTACTTGTAATAAAATTCACTGAAGCTGGATAATTATACATGATGTTTTACTATGAATGTTGAAATGGGTGATAAGGAAGGTGATAATTAATTAAACAATAAAACAGTCTTTCTAAACCTTTGAATATCTTCTCTTCGAACTAGATGCATTTAAATTTTGTACAGAAAAGATAAAATGACAAATATTGTTATGAATTTACAGCAAATGTGAATTGAATAATTCGTCTTGTAAGTTTCGAATTGGCTTTTTGCAAATGGGTTGTAGCAAGTTATGATGTTCAATAGCTTCAACACACGAAGCAAAAGTTCCGGGTCGATAAACTGTTTTTCTAGTAGACAATTTGTTGATGAAGAGTGTAAATGGTGGGAAAATGAGAATCAAGTTTGTGAGCTTACCTTCATTTTGTAATAGAAAACTTTAGATTCGCCACTAGTTGCACACGGAATGAGGTGGTTATCCAATACATTGAGGATATCGGAGCATATGTCTCTAAGTTCTTTTTCCACTTGACTACGGTAAGCTCGGATCATTGATAGTTTTTCTTCGGCGCCCTGGAATAAAAAAGATTTGGTTATTTCAACTAGATCATTCTTCTTTGGTAAGTTAACCTTAGATAAAACAAGAGTAATTTGTATAATTACTTGTATTTATTGATTAACATGTCTGTATTACATATAATAACATATTTCTTGATAAAGATGTTACTTTAAAAAAATTATAGGATAAAATTGGGAGAGATCAATCACTTTCTATGCGTCTATTTAACACCATTGAATACGATATGGCTATCAACATGAGTACACAACCAAATGATTGTAAGATACAATTTAATATGAGCAATAATCTTATCTGCCAAGATCAATGCTAGTTAACTTTACTTTACCAGGGGCAGATAATAACTTTATATTTCTGTGTGAAGCCAAATAAGATTAGAATATGAAATAAATATGGATGAATTGGACTGCCACATGACTATGTTGTTAGCAAAATAATCAGTAACACAACATTCTGTTATTATCATTACATCATGTATAGTATGAGCAATAATCTTATCTGCCAAGATCAATGCTAGTTAACTTTACTTTATCAGGGGCAGATAATAACTTTATATTTCTGTGTGAAGCCAAATAAGATTAGAATATGAAATAAGTATGGATGAATTGGACTGCCACATGACTATGTTGTTAGCAAAATAATCAGTAACACAACATTCTGTTATTATCATTACATCATGTTTAGTATGAGCAATAATCTTATCAACAACATTTTGAGTGTGTCCAAATACTTGTAGACAAAAACTGGATTTCACCCATTACGGGCTAATAATTACAATTTGACATCTCAACAGAGACGAGAAACTTGGAAGGGAATATGGATATCTAGGCGTTTACAGGGCTTATGACCTGTCATTGGCTGGGTTAAGTGGCCGCTTGAGGCCGCTTGGCCGCTTGAGGCCACTTAACCCAGCCAATGACAGGTCATAAGCCCTGTAAACGCCTAGATATCCATATTCCCCTCCAAGTTTCTCGTCTCTGTTGAGATGTCAAATTGTAATAATCTTATCTGCCAAGATCAATGCTAGTTAACTTTACTTTACCAGGGGCAAATAATAACTTTATATTTGTGTGAAGCCAAATAAGATTAGAATATGAAATAAGTATTGATGAATTGGACTGCCACATTACTATGTTGTTAGCAAAATAATCAGTAACACAACATTCTGTTATTATCATTACATCATGTATAGTATGGAGTGGTAATTACACTTTAGAGATAAGTACCTGCAGCATTACATTGTGTTAAAGAAGGGTTGTTACCTTGTTTTCTTCCTTTTGCTCGATGGAGGATATTATCCTCCACGAGGCCCGGCGGGCGCCGATGACGTTCTTGTACGCCACTGACAGGGAGGTTCCGCTCCTCCACTGTCAGCTCCACGTCCAGGGACGCCACCTTCTTCATGGCTTCCACCATCTCTGCAATGAGGAAAGACGATTGTTACTTTTACATCAAAACATATATATATACACTTTTATACAGTATTTTTTTTTTAAATCATTTTACCAGCCCTATTCATTGAAAACAATGATGAATTTACCCCCTCTCTGCCCATCAATAAACATTTACAATATTACAGTGAGCCTAGTACGAACTCCTCACAGGAAATATTAACATTCTGTATTTATTTCAACAAAAAAAACTCAAACATTTTCATCTTCGCCCTCCATTTTCTTTAGCTTACACAGGGGAATGAAATCAAGAAAATTTTCGTGATAAATCGCAAGATAACAAGATATTTCGGCAAATTTAACGAAAGTTTGAGATTTTTACTAAGATTTGTAAGACATACGTAAATTTTATAATTTAGTTGGAAAATTGAGAAAAATAAAAGTTTGTGAAAATTGATAAAATCTAAAACAATCTACAATTATTGTTTTTTTAATATTTAAAAACTGCTTCTCAGCGAATATGAAAAAAAAAAATGAAATATGGAAAAAAATTAAAATTTTACTGTCGCGTAAAAAATTAACGTAAAATTAAATTTTACAAAAGTCCGAACCTGAAAAAATCAGATAATTTTTTGAGTATTCACGAAATTTATTTTGCGGATGCGGATACTGAAATCGTCACACGTAATATTATAGCGGTGAAACGGGAGGTATGGGACCGCTAGCGGCTAGCGGCGCGGCAGTGGGGGAGCCGCGGCCGGCTTGTGAAACTTCCGATAAAGGATAAAAAATACCCACAGGGATAGCTCAGATAAGCAGCGAACGGTATTACGTAAGGAGAAATGGGGAGAAAACTGGAGAAGCTTAACGTGGACAACATTGCTCACCTCGGCCTCGTGAGCGCAGCTATTCACCGGAAAATATCACGCGTTTGTGACGTCATGCGATAAATAATAATTCTATAGATTTTTTTTTTTTTTTTGCTTACAAAATTTAGATACTTTCATATGAAAAAAAAATCTATGCTGATGAGGACGATATTACTTAATAGATGTTATTCAAGTTTTTACAACTTAGCATGTTGGGTACAATTAACACCTATAAGCAAATAATACGGATGGTTGAAATAAAAATAAGCTTTAACTAAAAAAAAAAAGTAATTTTTTCAACTTTTTTTAAATGTATATATTTGACTAAGTATTTTTCAAAAATTAACAGCCTCCATTCGTTTTCGAGTAATCTTGTAGATCCAAAAAAAATATTACGAAGAGGTTCCGGGTTCGATTTCCGGTAAGAACACAAAAATCAAAAGTGATTTTTCTCAAGCCTGGATGTTTGTATCGTTGTTCCCCTCTGTAATTTGGCCTCCTGGAAAAAAAGGGCCCACGTGGCTTAACATTTCAAATCACCAAGGGCTAGTGTCAATTTTAGCAAAATTAAAAGATGACGGTAATTTACACACACTTGAAATTTCGTAAATATTCGTTAAAGTCTGTAAAACTTTCACACGAAGTCTGGAAAATTACAAATATTGGTCTCCTGCAAGGTTGAGATTTGCGGAATTGGCCCTTCTACCAGACCAAGACACAGAATTCTCTGTGGCACGAATACCACTGAGGTATCCACTGAGGAGTTTTTATCGCGTGGCGACATAAACAAGATATATTTTACAGTTGCAGAGAATAGGGGCCCAAGAACACGCGAAACACGTGCTGAGGTGATTGTCAAGTTGTCATTGCACGCAACACGCAATTACCGCAAATAAGTTCGCTGTATCAAACGCGCGAAAAGATGACCTAATTATGATGACTTCACTGTATAATTGAAGAGTTCAAAGTCAAAGTCCATCCTTCCCATACGGTAATATAGATATCTATTAACACACATGACTTCCCGTAGTGGAACAATCGTAAAATAAAATAAAGATTAACACGAACATTGCATTGATTTGTGTTTAATAATTATGTAAGTTATCAACGGACGCTATCATAACAATAATAGTCGTTCAAGGGCACATGTTTTTTCGTCAGCTTTTCAAAATAATATGTAGGCCCGTAAATAATTTTTATTATTTTTAATTTTTTGTTTTAACAAGTTTTGGGAAACGTATTTATTTTCAGAAAGTGATAATACATATAATAATTACTTGCTACGTTTATTGACATCGCTGGACAATAATCTGAACAGTAACATAAAAGGGAAGGTCTAAAAATATGAAATAAACTTATATGCACATAAACAAGAAATAAAAAACACGCTTAATTTAGGCATAAACAGTACTTGGAGATAATACTAATCGTATCCTTAGTGCCACCAGGCGACGCAGATAAAAATAAATTGTCCATTCACCAAAATAGATATGCGTCGGATTCGGCCGGGCTATAAATAAAGATTCCAATACGCTACATTCATATTCATACATCAATGCATGATCGTTGGTCTCCGGTAGCGAGTTTAGCAGTTAGCCAGTTAGCAGTTAGCAGGGAACATGGACTGTGCGCGTGGTGTGTGGTACTCCGGTCTGGTGCCGGTCTGAGGTGCTCACATGTGCCTAGTGCCTTGAGCCTACTTCACGGTGGCTGATGACCGCTGATTGATGTGGCTCCCCGCCTCATTAGCTGACAAAATAAACACGCAAATACAACGAGACAATATTTCATATTTCTACTACGAGATACAAATTAGTACATCTCCCGGCGCTCGAGCTTCAGCGGCGATGTAGTGAGAATACCGCTAGTAATAGGTACTCAACTCGAATGTTACGATTCCGAGCGAGGTTTATTAGACGCAAGTTAATAATCTTCAACAGATGACGTATTAATAATGCATTACTATGCACGAAGGCACGACAGACATCAGTTGACGACTACTCCAGTAAATAATTCGTCATAAAATTAAGAATACAAAAATAAAAACATCCGAATATTTCAGCGCCGAGGTAATTGGTGTACAGAATAAATAAATTATTACCTAACAGGAAAAATTCTATACAGACTAGATTTGCGTCAGCTAACAGTCGCAACAAATAATAATGTCTCATTCTGTCACGAAGGTCGTGCAATGTAGCGAACGAACCGTGGAAAGGTAATAAATTATACGATTGCAGTAAAATGTGTAAAATATTATTCAAATGCTAGTAATAGATATGGTAGCTCCCGGTGCAACTGTCCGCTGCCAGCTCCTCAGCGCGCTGCAGCGTTCCGTATTCGGGAAATGAGGAATCGTTACATACTCGTATATTCGTAGGTATTAAAAGTATCTAGTTCGGGATAGTGGGCGAATCGTGTCACGGGAGATAATAAATTCCTAAACAAATGAATATAAAATTGGGTTCTTTCCGATTTTTTATTTTTTATTTAAAAAAATTGATTTAAAAATAACAATATCAAGGGAATTTTTTTTAAAATTTTTACAATGTCATATGAATTGTCTAGCGCGGTTTGAAATAGCGCTTTTTCAAATCGCTCGCAAAATCCTCCATTTGGCGCGCATGCGGTGTGACGTCACAGCAATATAGGCGCTTACTACGGAATGAATTTCACGCCTTTCACGGTAGACGGGTATGACGTCATTAGCCAATAACGGGCGTTCAAAATCATTCGTGTTTTCGTGTTTTTAAAACACAAATTTATAAATGAAAACAAAATTTTTGATCGGTGTGTTTTATATCGTTGGATTTGTAAAATTATACTTTAAATATTCATAACGTTTTCAAGGATATGCATGCTATCGGGAAGAATCCTATTGTGCGCAAACAGTGCAGTAGCAGAGCTGTTAGTCACGGTAAATATGGAGCGAGTGGAGTTACGACGACCTTCGCCGTATCTCGCCAGACGCTCTGTCGCTTGGCGAGCTACAGCCTCTACAGCGAGTGAACTACTATTACCGAGGACTGGACACATTTCCTCCGGATGAAAAGCGGAAAATCGCAATAAAACTTTTACCGCTTCAAGCTAACTGCAAGACGTACAACGTACCGTACGCTACTCGGGTGGAAATACATTTCCCGAACGAAATTACGAGAGGCGAGAGATTACGGGCGGACGTGTATCGCTCTGACCTCGGCCAATGGGAATAAGGATCACTTTATGTGTACCGTGCTGTTCATGCAAAATGCAGGATAATTCGCAAAAAGAGTTAGCTATATAGATTTCATATTTCTTTACGAGTGTTCTGTGAATTTCTTAAATTTTACATTACGTGTGGTAGTCAGATGCGGTAGACTACTTAATTTTTCGTTCCCCCAGTAACCCGTTAAGTAACTTCTTATCGTTATGTGGAATATGGATGTTACGCTACTTGCCAAAAAAATATAAGATATTTAGATGATAATGTTTGATCGTATTACGGACGCAAATGTAGTTTATCTTGTGTGCGTAAGCGTGGCTAAGCAAATCATTATTCACTAGCGAATAAACAGTTACGAATTCAATGCCGTAATAAAAAAATTAAATGGTCCAAAACACGACTGAAGAATAACATGTACTTAGCATGTAGTTCTACAGGGTGTAACAAAACTCGATGTACGGGCGGGAAACCAGTGAATCTACGTCATATTTGGAGTAGATTTTGTAGATTTTTTATTTTTATTTGACCCTTAGTTATTGAGAAAATTGAGAACGAAGTCGATTTTTTTCAATATTTTTTTGGAAATTGTTATCAAATATCATGTATTTACTCAAATTCATATACTATCCATAAAGAAAGCAAAATTAAAAAACGCGTTTTAATAAGAATTGGAGCAATTTTACTTATGAAAAAGTGTTGAAGTGTGAGAAAAAAAAATTTTTTTTTTCAAGCTCAGATTAAAAAGTCATATTACACAATCGTTTCCAAATATGATGTAGATTCACTGGTTTCCCGCTTGTACAGCGAGTTTTGTTACACCCTGTATAATCCATACCGATATAATAAAATAGTTATATAAATCTGGATTAAATTAAAATATGGAGTACTGCGAAATGGGATTCAGTCAGGGATCCGGGACTTGCCATTATATTAGAGAAGTGCAGTTCTGCTGACTGCTGAAACCAACTATTTGGAAGCACGTTGTTAGCATGATCGCGTGTCGGGCGATCGAGCCACAGGAAGCGGGATAGTACTAGGGATAGTAACTGGCCGCCAGCTACTGCACTTGGAACACGATCCAGCGATAAACAGACGTCCAGAGTTCGGCGGCGGCGGCGGCGGCGCGGACTCGCTCGGGCTGCAGACGAGACTTGATATGTGCCCCGGGCACTCCTAACCCCATACAACTGGGATATTGATTTTATGGCGAGACACGGGACACTGAAAGGCAGGGTAATGCGATACTTCGTGTATAGCTATCGGCTTTGAAATCTGGATACAAATGCAACGTTTTCTGCTAATAAATGTGTATAGACGCTGGAGAGCGAAGATGACAGATTGTATGTGGAGGCTGAGTCAAAAAAAAAAATTATACCGATTTGAAGGACAAACCTCCCAAGTCAAGTCCACGTCCCGCAGCTCTGACGCAAACTGCCGACGAATTGTCAACAGTGGACGACCAGGACGCCGAGAACCTGGGAGGATGCACGGGAGCTGGCGGCCGATCGCTTGGCCTGGAGGCAGTTTGTGGATTCCATATGCTCCACATAGGGAGCGGATATGGTATAATGAATTAATGAAATGAAAGAGAAAATGATTTTTAAAATATGAACTGAGTAAAACAATAATGTAACTTTTTAAAGTCAAGATTTGTGTACTTGGGTAACAAAAAACTGCGTCTTTTCCCTATGAAATACTTACGGTCAAAATCAAAAAGATTTTTCATTCTTACCCAGTGTGACAAGAAGAAATTAACAAACAAAATGGTATGGAACGTTGTCTAAAATAATCGCGTGTTCTATAGGAATGATTCATGGTAGAGTCTTAATTCAGATGGTCAGACAGAGAGTGACTCATAGGGAAAGCTAGCTGTGTTGCAAATCGCGTAGAACAATGAAACAACAAAATAAATTTCAAATTGTAAACTGCACAGAAAATTGTAATAAGTCGGCTGTTTTTTTTACCAAGACATTGCAATTAAAATTTTATGTAAACCATACAAATCGGTTTTAAGTATGAACGTCGTCCCGGACCTAGAGTGGGTGGGTGGAGGAGATGGGGCGGCGCGGGGAGGGGCGTGCGTGACCGATCAAATACTCTCCCCTCCGCCCCCGCAGTCCCGAGATCACACAAGTACACGGGGAACCGACCGGGGGAGAATTTATCCCCTTCCCTGGTGGTGCGTTCGCGTGCTGCTATGCTCTGCTATACGAACCCCGCGGCTTCGCCATAGACCATGCATATGCTTCATCGGATATCGAAATAAAGGTCGGGTGTCTTAGAGCTAAAAATAACAAAAGTCGAACATTAAATTATCAAATAATAGTAATTAGCCATTAAAATAATTGATCTCGGGAAAGATCGAACCGAATGCGAAAAATACTGGAAGCCGTAAATTGTAGAATTCCGGTGAAAATAAAATCAATTAAAACCTGCAAACTGTGAATTTTACAGTGAGACGCAATCATCAGAAACAGGCAAAGAAACTATCCATAATTATGTATTAACATTTTGCTTACTGAGAAAAAAAAATATTTAATTTAATTAACAGTTATCTTTTTGCTATCAGCACTTCAGTTAAGAGTTGTGAATCATCAATAACCGTAATTTAGAGTACGACAGACATTGGAATTACTATACATAAATTGGCATAATATTTTAAAAGGAATCGCAGTTAATCAATTAACGCAAAATTAGCGCGTTAAAATTAATCAAAGGAAAATGAATCATAACGACAAAGGAATTAGCTGATAATTTGACGGTATAAGCTTCCATGTATCATTTGTATGCATTTCCGTCAAATTTGGAAATATGTGACGGTAAATAATATCGAACGGATTTTAGAGAAATCATTTACCTCTTTTCTGTCAGCTTTATGATCATCGAGTTGTTCTCGTCAATTTGGTAAAATTTGTTTCCCGCACACTTGCAATAAAATAAATTATATTTTCAGAACACGTAACCTAATTTGCAATAAAAAAAAATATTAAAAAATAAGGATCCCCGATTGCGTAAATTCATAGCAGGAAAATGAGTTTGTCGGTTACACCCAGATTCTATTAAAATTCGAGAGATAGTGTTCGGTGTAGGTGAATATAATTCACTAGTTTCACAATATTAATGCAATACCATTTCGGCTTACGTGACGTAAAAATTCACAAAATTCGCAGAACACTTATCGCCAAGGAATGGGTTAGTAACGGCACGGTACGTATAAAATGAGCCTTACGCTGGAAATCTGGAAAGTGATGATAGTTAAGGGTTTTAGCTGACGTTTGATTTTTAAATTAGTTTTAGTCTTCATTTTCCATGTACAATTTTTAGTGCTTAGGTTCACAACGCCATAAAAATTATTTATAAAAACACATTTAACAAACAATCTGTTTTATTACGCAAAAATAAGGAGTCGTAAAGGCAAAAGAAAATCTTAAAACTAATAGCGCATGTTTAAAATGCGGGTTCGGAGATTTTGTCAAGAGTTCTTCTCTTCCAATCCAAACGTGATAACCCACTTTTCTGAAATGAGCTTTCTAAACATATCTCTCAGTACCTTTATACCGAAGTGGTTGTCCTAGGAAATCAAATGCTGGATTTAGATTTTTTTTTCATAAAATTAGGCTTGAACATATATGGGCATGCTAATGTAATGAGAGCGCGAATTATTCGATGTTTTGTCGATTTTCCCCAATCTGTATTCGCAGCTGTGGATCAATTTGAATAAATTAGGCACTCTAATGGTACATTCTCATACAACTAGGTGCCAATTGGTAAATCTAATGAACTCACGCAAACAATCAGACAGTTGAATGATGAGTTTATGATGATAACTAGATGTGCAAAATTACCATACTAATCAATTTCGACTTCTAGTCACTAGGAATGAATTGGATTTCATATCGGTAGTTATAAACTATGATAATAACATATATTGAGAATTTTTCGGGGTTCAGAGTGAAACGGCGAACGATTGATCGACTCTGTTGGGCAGTAAACTCCCATTACTAATGTAAATCAGTTATATAATATGTTATATTTACCTAAAGTAGCGTGGGAGTAAACAAGGATTTGATCGCATTGCACTCTCACGCCAATATATATTTCAATTTGAAGGCACAATAATATATATATTGCCGTGGCACCAACCACCCGTGCCCGCTGGGTGCTGCGTCTCCTCTAACGAACAATATTGAATCCGTATCTGATACCTACTTAGTTCTGTCATAAAAAAATACAATATATTGTATGGACGATTTTTTGTTAGTAGGTTTACATAAATATATTATATTATTTTAAACGAAGTAATATTCACCATCTTGCAAACAAATTATCTCTTTCACACCTATGAACCATCGCGATCGTCTTAACATATTAAATATATTGTAGGAACATATGGTATCATCCATCATCCGTCCAGCCGTTTAGACGGTTATCGATTACACACAGAAGTACCAAGATTTAGATACTCAATAAATAATAATAATCATTACCATACGTGCCGTAGCAAAATTAATATTACATAGTCCTGCCACAAATACTGTTACTGAGTCCGAAAAATCATGAAATCTAAACGATAGCAGATAGAGACAGAAACCTGAAACTCTTGCCATAATTATCCAGTCTTTGAGTGTCAACAGGTAATTATGGAGTGATAAATAAAATCGCATCTCTGTAGTTGCATTACACAAAGAAGGAAAGAAGCCGGGGGGATATTTTTTAGCTTATAAAACTTTTAGCAATTTGTCGCTAATCTTTTTATCAGTTCAAGAATATTTAAAGACCTGAAAATCAACAAAAATCTGAATGTCTTCGAACTTATTGTCTTTTTGAAGGAAGTTGGCTGGTGAAATCGATTAGATGATTCGGAGGCAGGCACAGATAGTGTGTGGTCTACCAGACACCGTAAATAGGGCAGCCGTATCCGTGTGAGTGGGTCTGTTTTCTTCCGGTGTCGTCTGGCCATCTTGCCAGGCGGGAGGAGCCACTTCCTGCTTCCGAGCCGCATCACGTTTGACAGTTTGCCAGAAGTTTCGGGAACGCCGCCCAGCAGCGGCCGGTAGATTCCATTTATCTCTCGCCCAAATTCCTGGGAAGTTCTTGACTTCGGAGTGTCCGATTCAAAGTTTAAAGGGCGTTGGTCGATCAATAAAGATTTTAAGTAATAAGCTGTCGGTAGGTAACAATGTTCGGAGGAATAGTGAATATTTATAACAATACGTTACTTGTAATAACCACTTGATCCCATCACACCTGACTTCTCCGAGCTGACCTACATACGTACCGGAACAAAGCGGATCGATATTGGATAGTTAACATTGTGCAAGGTACGGATAGTTAACATTGTGGAAGGTACGGATAGTTAACATTATGCAAGGTACACATCAGACCTGCAGAAACTTGGTCGGTAAGTTGATAAGATCATCTAGGTTTAAGTGGAAATGCGTCAACTCGCTGTATGTGGCTTAGTTATTATAATGGGCGCTCATCGATGACAGTGCACGGGCATATTTAACCTAGGTGTATTGCGTGCGTAATGTATACACACCTATCTTTTAACGTAAATATAGGTAAATTTGTGGTAGGTACTCGCAAAATACTAATAAAGGTGTTGGTTGAGGGAAGAACAGCGGGAAACAAACATCCGGAAAAATCGGATATTGGAAGGAAATAAAGTGGCGCGTAACAGGTGGCGCAGATTCAGCTGCGATAGACAATATCTCTCGCAGGAGTAAAGGTAAGTCCGCCCATTATGTGAGAGTCATGACTCCACCCGTGACCCGTGTACTTCTCGTATAGTGACCGGGATACGGAGGTCAAGGGGGAACTGGGAGATGGGTAGCAGCCTAATTTATATCAGGTAATAAAAATGTCCGCAAACACAACACTCCTTCTAGGGAAATCTTATATAATCAAGAATCATCATTGAGAAAAGAATTATTTCATTGCATTGCTGAGATTTAATGTTAGATTTTTCCATTAATGCAAATATGTTTTCGGCAACGGGCGATTCAATGCCGCTATTACGTCTCGAATCTCAGAGAAACCGAAGGTAAAGCGGCTATCCACCGGTAAAGAGAATGATTATTTATTGAGCATCGCGTGTTACCAGGAGGAATATAGCGTGCAATGCGAGCAGTCGCCAGTACAATGTCGCGCCATTGTTACATAACGCGGTGGAGTGGTGGCCGTGATTGTGATCATAAATGAATCGATCCGAACAGAGAAGCGAGGTTTTCTCGGAATTAGATAACATTTGCGCTGAACAAGGATATCGGGATTAGTGGCAGCGCACGTGTCTCGAGCTGCGGGAGGGTGGGCGGGGGCGGGGGCGGCGGCTGGCCGTGACCCGCGCCGGAGGACAAGGGCGCCCCGCGGCCCGCGCCCCGTCGGCCGCTTGCAGCCGGATCACGGCGCACTACCGCACTATTCGCTATCATTGCACACCACGTACCGCGATACATCATATTTATACACATGGAGGATATAAAAACTCAGTAGTTTATATAGTAGCTTAATAAGAGTGAATTCAATACAGAGATTACGATATTCACAATGTAAAGGTGGATGAGTATTATTTAAAAGTAATCCTTTATGTTGCTACGTTATTTGTAGAGATAAAGAAGGAAATTAATTTTCCGAGTTGCGAATGAAAGCACCACTAAAGTTCTGAAATTCGAAATAGAAACAAACGATATTAATTAGCAGACGGAAATAGGCTCGGCTAAGGGAGTGAAATATCCGCTGTACGAGCAGTGAGAGCACACAATAGTGGACCGACTCATCGATCTCACGAGGAGAAAGGGGTGGTTCTCAGCCCCGAGGTATGAGGGAGGTAGGAGTACCCCGCACCACTTGCATTCGCGTCTGGTTGGTTGCTGGGTGCTCTACGTTATACGTTTACCCGTGTAATACGACCTTTATTGTCACGTAAAACAGCATCTTTCAGCATTTTCGTGATGTGAACTTTAGAAATTGTTACCAGGTACTGTTTTTTTATTTGATATTGCGATTCCGATAAAAAGGCTGTAGCAATCATAGTAGAGTTGGTTTATTGGATTAGCAACAAAATTACAAAAACTTGTTTTGGATCATATAGGATTGAGTCAATATTATGCAATTGAAACTGCAATGGCCTACACAAACAAACCCCTCTAGGGCTAAGATGTTTTTAATTTCAAACTCATATCCATTGGAATGCGAATAAATGAAATGTATTACGCTAACGGAGCACTCGAGTAGAATCTCAGAAACGATTAGTGCGATGTTCAAGCAGTAGGTTTATTGTACTAATTATGGTTAAATTACACACCTACATAGGTAGGGAGGCACCGCTGGATGCTAATAATTCTCATTATCGTGCAAACCTTCTCTTTCTTCGGTGGCGTGGCGGGAGTCTTCCGAAATCAAATTACAATAAATTAACTGACAATGGTACTTATTTGATTTTCAAGCCAGAATTAAACGAGTAATCTGCGGAAAAGTAATTAGTGAGAGTATTTGCTTTCTGGCGTTGTACAAAGGTTTTCGTTCGGCCGGTAATTGGAAGAATAGCGATTGGGGGGTTGGTATGAGATGTCAAAAGAAACGGAATTTATTAATTACTACCATTTAGTAATTGGTTCGCGAGCAAGCTGTCGATCCGTAATTATAATAATTTGATTCAGCCATCTAGCCAAGCAATATTTCATCTACCGAATCGTGTATAATCCGCAGACAGTAGCCGGTCATACTAATTTATTCCGACCAACCTGTTAACCGTTCTCGTATCTTCGTATTCGCCCAATTTTCAATTTGGTTGATTGAGTGAAACGCTTCCGCCACACAACACAACGGTGTAATTAGATGGATTCGTACGGAGTGTGGAGAAGTCAGGTAGACTATAGTGGGTCCGGCACGCGCTCGAGGCCAGTAATGGGCCGGTCACGTGGCCAGCCGCCAGTGTCTCGTGACATCCCTAGTTCGCTCCGCGGCCACCGGACACCGAGCGCCTCCAAACTTCGCCTTTATTACCACTATTATGCGCACCTTGCAATACCAATTTATTATTCACACAACACTCGTGTAAACGCGCTCTATTTTAACGAACCTCCCGTACAAAATGTGTACAATACTATGATTGATCGACAAGAGCGCCGAGTGGAATATTTACGTTTTAACATCAATCAGCTTTTCAACAGACGACAAAACATTCTCGAGGAAAATTCGAATAGGTTAAACAAGGAAAAGGTCACAAAAATAGTACGTTTTACTACCTGTAGTATCTCAATTGAAATGAAAATTAGTTATATGAAACAAAGAATGAAGTTGTAGCTGTTAATTTACGCGGCGGTAAAGTTTTTGCTATATGGACTAGCGCTAGACAGGCTGTACGTTGTTAAATGGAAAGGCAAGCTATGTTCGCATTCTACAGAGATGTAGAATCCTACCTCATTAGCGTTTTCCAATTATGAATCGTTTACTGGCAACAACTGGAGTGGAGAATGCTCCAGCCAGTCATATTGATTCATGCTAATGAATTACTGTATTTTGCAGGCTGTATTACATTGATGTACCAAAATTAGATTGACAATCGTTTATTTTGAATGAAAAAGACGACACAATCATACAATTTAGCGTAGCGATTTGAGGCTTTTGCGTGATTACAGAGCATTAGGCGAGTATCTGCAGCCAGCGATGGGGAGGACATGGTGAGATAAAGTGGAACATGTAGTTTACACCTGGTTCATCCCAGTGGAGGAGATTTACAGTTTTTGAGAGAGCACATCTTTAGCGCAAAACTGAACATTCTAGGATCACACGTCACACGTAAACTATTTTCGTGATAACAATGAATATCGGTTTGTGGCAACATAACAACATAAGTAACAATGGGGATTTAACGTTTTTTTCCTAGCCCCAAATTACGAAATTTTTTAATGAAAATTTAATTTGTTGGTTTTAGGGGAATTTGGCGGGGGTGGGTGAAGGGAAACCCTGGGCGCATAATTTTTAAAAATTTTTGGGGGGGAAAACCGTTCCCGAAAAATTCTTTTTGTGATACACAACACGATTAAAAAAATTTAAAATTTTTGTAAATTCCCAAAAACATCAAGTGCGGGGAAATTTGTTTTTTTTTATTTGTTAAAAAAAAATATACGTGGATTTCAAAATTTTGTTTTTTAAAATGGGTGGTTATCTATAAAATCGTGGATGTTTAAAATGGGTTATTTCAGTGGGTGGTTAAGAGAAACTTTTTTGGGAAATTTCTTATGGTTGGTTTGTGCGTAAAATTTTTTAAGGTTAAAGGGATTTGGGGAAAGGGGTTTCGTAAATGTTTGGGGAGTGGGGGTTAAAAGGGGGTTTCAGGGAAATAGGGGGAGAGGGAATTTTTTAATTTTATTATGAAAAAATTTTTTTTTAAAAAAAGTTCTGTTTGGGTTATGAGTGCGAAAAAAAGAATTAATTATTTAACAACATTTTAAAATTTTTTGTGGGTTCGGGGTTATACCCAAGGGGCAAATAAAAAAATTTTTCCCAACGGGAAAAAGGAAACGAAGTGGTTTTTCTGGGGGGTTTTTAATCAAAATATATTTTAATTTTTTTTTGTAAATTTAAAAAAGGTTGATTGAAACGAAAAATGCAGTAAAAAAAATTAATTCTAGTTTTTTTGAATAAAGGTTGGTTTTGTAAGGGTTTTTTTAAAAAAAGAATACGGAAAAATTTTGGGGGCTGGGAAAAATTTATGGAAAAAGGGGGGGGTTTTTTAAAAAAAAAATTTTTGGGGGGCAAAGACCCGAATTTCGGTCCCCGCGCCGCAAAAAAGGGGGCTAAAACCGGGAAAATTTGAGTTTTGTAAAAATATGGAAAATTAAATTTTTTGGGGCCCTTTTTTTTGGTTTTTCTTGGAAAGATTTTGGAAAACCAAAAATGTGTAGTTTTTGTTTAAAAATGGTTTTCAATTTTGTTTTGTCACGGTTCCGGGCCTGGCCTTAACGCCCGTGGAAGGGGGAAAAAAAAAAGGGCAAAAAAGTTTTGGGAGTTTTGGGGAAAAAAAATCCGAGATAATGATAAAAAAATTTTTTTGGGTTAAAAAGGGGAAAAATTTTTTTTTGTCCCCAAAATTTGGAAAACCCCAAAAAATTTTGCTTTAATATTTTTAAGAAAAAAAAAACCTTGAACAAAGGCAATAACCCCCAAGCAAGTTTCCATGGGCGGGGTTTATTTTTGGGGAAAATTTAAAAAAATCCCAGCGGTCGTGGGGTTTGACCGGGTAGGGGACCTATTAGGTTTAACGGGGGAGGGGAGGGGGCGGGGAGGGAACCCCGGCAAAAAAAAGAAAACAAAAAATGCAGCCACGGTAAAAAAATCTGGGGGCTCTCGTTCCCCTTTTGAAACCCCAAAATTTTTCGCAAAAGCCTTTTGGCCTAAAATACAAAAACAAAAACGGAATTCGGTGTAAATCTAAAAACAGCCGATTTTCCCATGTCGCTGGAATAAAAAAAATTAAGCAAATTTTTTGCTATTTTTTTGTAATAACGTGCGGAAAAAATCAACCAATTTTTCCTTGTTAGCGACAAAAATTTAAAAAAGAATTTTTTCAACCTTTGGGCAAAAGGGGTCAAACCCCCCCGGGTAAAATTTCCAAAATTAAAAAGGTTCGAATAAAATGGCCCGCAATTTAAAAAAGCCCTATTGGGTTAATTTTTCAAAAAATTCGCCTTTTTAAATAAAGACGCCCCCGAAAGGGGGTTACCTGTCGTTCCCTTTTTTCCCGGTTTAGGGAATTTGGGGCCCCACTGGGGGGAAAACTTCCAAGTTGGCGAAGGGGCCTTGGGGAAATAGGGCCCAAGTGTGGGCTGGGGAATCCGAAACGTCGTCCAGGAATCAAATAACAAACAATGAGATCCCTTCCCTAACCTTACCTTACAACAACCCTGGAGATAGCCCCCGCATAGAGGGATAAGAACAACACGCATGTAGACGATTATTTATAAGGAGTCCGATAAAATAAAAGCGCATTTGGGGAAATCTAGTGCGAAGTTTTAAATGCGAGAATAATTTCGTTCGGCAATTCATGCTTCTATCGGAGGACAAACCACGAACGACTTAATAATTTAGTAGGGAACTAGATCAACCTTTATGTTGATTTCGTCACGTTATTTTCCTAGTATTGTTGTGTTTTCCATATGTGACATAGTAGCCTTCCACAAACACCGGTTTATAAGCGACTCGCCATTAGTTAAACGTAAAAATACCGTGAAATGCGAAATTAATCGGAGTACCTCCCTAAACCTGCAAGAAATTTTAAACAGTAGATACCTAATTAATCTTAGAAATATCACTGCATTAATTCACATTGAAGACAATGCACAATAAATCTCTATTTCTATTTTAATACACAAATTATGTTTCTGCAATTTTATATAACAACACTACACGACGCGAGAGTATGGAGAGAGTGTGTATGGAATCGGTACAAGTAGATAAATTGCGAATGATGTAAGTTACTAAAAGCGGAACAATAAAAATTGTTCCTAAGCTGAACATGAACGGATAAAAAAATAATATCGATCATAAAACGAAGCGAAGGCGGAAGACTGTTTACTAGTTTAAACTGTCAAAATAATTCATGGGAGATTCGAGTCGTTTCCAACGGAGAAACGATGGCATTGAATTAATTAGCAAAAATGCGGACGGTACGAAATGAATCTAGGATCCATTATTATTAAGGGGTTTGGTTAAAGAACGAAGCTACCCGTCACACTGTTTCTCCGCAGGAAAAGACAAGCGACATTAATTTATTGAATAAAGCATATCTGTGGAAACAGAAGCATTTTGAGTTTCAAGTAATCGAACTCCGAATTCCTCTTCCAAACAACTTTTTGGACAAATTAAATAAATTCATCGCGTTAACGTGAAAATCATATTGGAGAAGAGGACACAAAATAGAAAAAACAGTTGGGAGTCCAAATCTTTTGCACAGACTACGGAGTCAATATCCATTTGCCGTCGGTCAAATCTTACGTACGGTTTTTGATTATCGAGTTCAACCGAAAAGCTGAAAAATAACAATGACTTCCTTTCAATTTTCACTTCTCAGGTTGATAAAATTGTATTTCTAAATATTAATTTAAAATTTAGGTCATAGCTTTTAGTCTTACAAGTCATATTAACCCCTTTACGAGCAAGACTTCACTAGTGTGTTATATTTTTAAGTACACAGTAAAGAGGTTAACTGAGAGCCATTTGCAAAGCTGATTATTATACAAGGCTTACATGTACAGCAAAACAATTTGTTTCCTTTATCTAATATGGCATTAGTTTGGATAACAAGACATGTCGAGTTCCTCAGACGAGGAGATGAGGCAGAAGATTATTATTTTAAAGACAGACGTTCCGCTGTAAAGACAACAAAGGTTGATTCGCCATACGCCAGCAGAGTCACAGTAGACAGTAGAGATAGAGTATAGTTGGCTCCATATTTGGCAGTCGAAGCGTGTTGATAAGTTTGTTTAGTTTATGAGTGGTGTTATTGTAAAAGGTACTCAAGACAGATTGACGTGTTTGTATTCCGCAAATATGTTCAAGGCGTTTAGCGTTACGCAACCCGAGCGTGGACAGCGACAGATCAAGTTCAATGGATACTATTAGTGAACCATTATAGCGATGCAGGCAACGCGTCGACTTGCCTGTTTCTACCCGTGAGCATCGCATTTTCTGGGCAATAAATACACTGTGATGAAAAATATATGCCAAATTCCATTATTTTAAATCAACTCACAAAAGGATGCCTAAAAACAAAACACATTCAATTGAATAATCCACACATAATATTTATGTGTTATGGTATTATCATTTCATACGAGAAAAAAAACAAATCTATATGAATGCAACCACGATAATTAGCCGTAAAATTTTGTCCTGGAATTAATTTATTTCAGCATTTAACTATTCATTCAGGACGCGTATTATGATGGTAATCGATAAAATCTCTATGAAATTTTACCATTACCGCCAGTCATGTACGCGTCACAACTGCGATACATATAGATGTATATATTTTTGGTAATTGGTGCCCGAAGCGTATTTGTATATAATATTATTTTTTTAGTTTATTTCTTAAAGTAGAGAAATACATCGCCCGACTCTTTCCCTCGGGAGCAAACTTTTAGCAAACAAATGACCTTTTACTAATTCATGAAAATAGTCCAATCACTACGAGAATAAAAAAAAAACATTAATCCAATTCAAGTAGTTCAAATGAGTCCAACTGTATAAAATTTGCATTATGCCACAATGCTATAATATTATTTAGGTGTGCGGTGGTTTGACTTAGGAAAACGGAGATGAGGCAATGGACGCAGCAACCCTTGGTATCTACCGTCATCCAGTGAAGGCGATTCGGCTGGCTGGGCGGGCCATACACTACGTATGCTTCCTGAGAGCCTCAACCACGCTTGCCTACTTTACAAGGTATCAGGTTTTCGGCGTCCTGGACGTCCAGTATTGATAATCTATCGGCAGTTCGCATAAAGCTGCGGGACGTGGAACTAACTTTGGAGGATGCACAGGAACGGGCGGTCGATCGCTTGAGTTGGAAGCAATTCGTGGAATAAATATGCTCCACATAGGGAGCGGATATGGAACAATACATCCCGAGCGGAGCGTAATATTATGCTCAGTAGATACATAAATTAGGGCTAAATCACTAAAAAAGACGATTAAGAGATTTTATTGCGTTTAGAGCGTGGGTGAATGGTGTGTTGATTAAGCAATCTTAAAATGGGAATATGTAAAACAAAATGGAAGGATTCCGGCGTCTTCAGAGGTTCTATTCAAAATTAAATTACAAGCTCCCTCCACCTTCAACTGAACCCTATGCGGTTTCACTAAAATGTAGTTTTCTAAATGAAAATTGTGATATTTTGGTGAAATTTGGCGCTATTTTCACAGCTAACAAGTAATTAAAAATAAACATAAAACATATAATAGTATATGATAGGTGCACTAATGTTGAAATTAGTGCAGAATGCAAGGCTGAGATAAGCATTATCGACAAAATTAAGAAAGGTCTTTTACGTTGGTTCGGTCATGTAGAGCGAATGGATGATGAAAGAACGGCTAAAAAAATATATGATGCGACTGTGCCTGGATGTAGAAGTCGAGGAAGTCCGAGAAAGACATGGCATGATCAAGTAAAACAAGTGCTTGAAAGTGGGCATGTAAGAAGTCGGAATAATCGACGTGCGTGCATGAGAAGATGTATGAATGTGGAGGAAGCAAGAGAAGTATGCCAGGACAGAGTGGTGTGGCGTTCTATCCTCTCTGCCTACCCCTTCGGGGAAATGGCGTGATGGTTAGTTAGTTAGTTAGCCAACATATAACCGAGGTAAGCTTTATGCAAATAATCCAGCTTTAATATTAGAAACCTAGATAAATCTAATCAACAGCAAATGTTGGAGGGGTAGATCTTAGAAACGTTCAATCGAGAAATTTCAATGCGATAGAAAGCGAGTTAATAGCACAACAACAATGAGACAATTATTATTGACAGACACACATAAAAATACTTGATATTTTTTGTTCTTCAATGGTCATGATAGGAAAAATGGTATAAGTAATTATAGCTTATTTATCAAAGGTCAGCACCAATGGTTTAACAGTTTTTTTCTTAATTATACTGTATACTTTACATTACCTTCGACTGGCGCTGAAGCATAAGACTGAACATTTTGCTTTCATGTAATAAAAACTACCAAGATTGACTGCCTTGGTGTACCAATGCAGTACCCTATGCATCATAGGGTGCAGAGTAGTAGTAATTTTAATAGTAGTAGATATTTTGTAGAAAAAAGATCTTGGTTTACATTTCTTACTAAACTTTTAAGCGAGAATTTAACAATATGACAATATCTATATCATTTCCTACTTACTATGGTTTTACTGCACATCAATAATTACAGCATTATAACTTACAAGTTACACATTTAAAGTACCTACTTTGAATATGTTCAAACTGCACTTTTAGAACTAAAAAAATAAAATTAAAGAGTCTAAAAAGATTTCAAGTTCCTCTTAAATTCACTACATCTATTACTAAAAACATCAATATTTAATTGATATTCTACATTATTATACAGTCTTAACATAAGAAATAAATCATTCAAATACGCTATGTTATATAAATACTATTAAATACCAACTGTAAATATTATTGCAATGATAATTAATAACTTTAGGAATTTAACAAGTGTGAAAAATCCCTGTCCCATTTCATTGAATATAATTTTTAAACATTAACAATGATTTGCATTATAATAAATATATTGATTATTACCGAATCATTATAACTATTATCGAATCAATCAATAGAAATTTTATCATCAAGAAATAAATAAACATTAAATTCGTAATAAAATGTAAGGGGCCTATATTGTAGATTAACTTGGAATTATTTAAAGCTTGGCATTTCGTTAAATTGTTAAATGATAATATGCGAAAATAACAGTATATGTACAATATTATTGATGATAACTGATGATAAAATGAAAAACAAAACTATTATTTTATTAAAATAAAAAGCCATGCCTCGCCTACGACAAGACATTTTGACAGACTTCCATTGCACACAGTAAAAATTAAACCGGTATTGTTATTATTTAATGTCTCATTATTTATATTACATAGATGCGAAAACGATCAAAACGGCATTTTTATTGTAAATGCGTTTATTTAAAGGTGGGGTCACACATTTAATATCATGATCAAGTGCACGCCTAGCATTACAATGTTAAGATTGACAGATGACAAGGGGAAGGCTGTTATTACACATTATAAAACCGCAAACAGAAAACTTAACACATTATTAGTCATTCGTAAATGAAAATTCACTCGAATAACTAAATAAAACGCTTTACTTAACATTTAAAAATGGTAACTATAGGAATCTCAGAAATCGTCGCGAACCGGGCGATGACGCATCGATCGACGACCCAACCTAAGCGTAAACTATAATTTTAAAGCACTTAAATACAAGAAATAGACGTTTAATCACAATGTAGAGGGCTACAACTCGCGAAAAGGACATCAGGGCAATAATTTCACCATAACATATTCGATTTGGCATTGTAATCGGTCTCGGGCAGCGTCAAATCGCCCTTCAATTGTCGGCAAATTTGAGCGATACATATCTCGGTAAATAATAACGTAAAACGACAAATATGTACTTACCATCGTAACGCTCGGCTTGTTCAGCCAGCTTTGCTTTATAAACATTATCCTCCCTTTCCGACATTTTAGATGTTTTACGATTTATCACCAACTGCACTAAATCGCCAGCTCACGATTTTACCAAGATGGCCGCGCCCGCCAACACAAGAATACTTCGATCTGTAGAACTGCGAAAACCTGACTGTGACGTAAATCCTGCTGCTAACTTCCGGTTTTTCAAATAATGTTGCCCATTGCGGTCAAAAATCAGTATGGAATAACTAAAAAATATTTCATGATAGTTCATAGGTAGGTACCATGCAGCGAAATAATTTTCTTAAGCAAGAACAGAATTGAAATAAAACACATTAAAAGAAAGCGTTATGATAAAATAAAATAAAATATCGATATTAATAAATAACGTAAAAAAATATATTACAATGAGGAATTCGTTTTTTTTTTCCAAATGCTTCCAAATACAACGAATGGTAGCGTCGCCGTCTCTGAGTCTAGAGATCCCCGGTTCAAATACCCACTCCGCCATGACTTGATTCCTATTGTCAATCACAAGCCGCTTAGGCTTTATTGAAAATAGTACTTACAAATGGAAATAAATATTTGCAAATATCTTAATATTGCATAGATTTCTTTTTAAAATATAAAAAAGGTTAATTATGCTTTTTTTAGCTATAATAAATAAAAAAATAAATTTTTAGGGATTGATTGAAGACGTTACCATTCCTCAAAGTTTTGCATTTATATCACAGATTTCCCATTAAGAATTAAAATTGATCATTTTACCTTCATGAAATGTAACAAATTTTTAAGATTCACTGCACTTGGTCCACTTGGCGTACCAAAGCAGTACCCTATGCACCATTGCGTACGGATAAGAGAAAATAGTAACTGTAGAAGTTTGTGATACCTTGGATTGGTACTAAAGCGTATGACTGATCATCTTACCTTCATGTAATAAATTTATCAATATACACTGCAGTTGGTGTACCGATGCAGTGCCCTATGCACCATTGGGTGTGAATATAGTAATAGTACCTTCTCAATTGCCTAGAACAGCACTGTGCTTTACATTGAGTTGCCATACGTCAAATAAATACAAAAACGTCAAAAACCGGTGGGCGCTTAACCTTGAACCTTCTATGGTCGATAAAATTTTATTCATGAAAATTTTTTCTACTGTCATAAAATTCATTTGAACAGAAATGGTAAACCGGATGGTTACTGTTTGGGTTACAGTTTAAAATTAATATTGAAAGTGAAACTCGCTGAAAATCAGTAAATATTATATTATGTGCTTTATGTTGATTGTTTCTGTAGAATTGCGCACAATTGCGCCTTTATCTGCATTGTATTCAATATTTTGTTTTTATGTGCACGAAGATTGAAATCAATGTTTATTTCCTTATATGTAAAAATAGCAATATTCTTTTAATCGTTATTTCCTAAATTGTTGTTTTGTTTCGTAGATAATTAGAAAATGTTGACCGAAGTGGAAAAACGCGTCAAATTAGAGGCTGAGAATGGATTTGCATTGGAATTTGGTCCATTTGAAACTGTTCACAGATGGAAACGGATGCTGGAATGTGATGAATTTGTTGGTGCCAGGTAAGCCAATACAGTTATTTAGTGTAGTTAATAACTTGTTATTTTTCACCCGTCTTCACTCCATTATTAGACAAAGGCTCTCATTTTTCTCTCCACTCGTCCCTGTCCTTGATCGTGCATCGCCACTGTATTCCTGTGACATTCTCAACAGACTTTTTTTTGTGGTTGGTCTTCTCACATTTCTTGGCCCGATTTATGTTGTTACTTCAACACTTTTGATTCTAATTTTTTTTTTTTTTTTTTTTTTTTTTTTTTTTTTTTTTAAAAGAAACATTTGAGTTCTTATGATATACTCAAATATTTCAGTTTTGGGACTGCTTTCAAATAGTCGGAAATAACTGTGTCAGAAAGCAGGAAACAAGTTGTGCTGGAGTGGGATTCGAACCTAGAGATTCTAATCCAGAGTCCTCGAATCTACCACTAGACCACAACCCGGTTCTAATAATAATACTTAATTGTTTTTTCCCAGCTTCACTTTCACGAGCTTCACTGCACTTGTTTCAATGCAGTGCCTTATGCACTATTAGGTGCGGATAAGGGAAAGTAGCAGTAGTTAACTTTATACTTAGTACTAATATCATTTTATGATGATGAAATATTTCACTAAAATTTGCTACTTATTGTCCTTAAAATAGATACAAGCTGATATCGCCCCCCTAAACTGTAAAACTCCTAACTCCATGAACAGCAATTTCCGATGAGTAGAATTTAAACGTAATTTCATCATTATTTACATGAATATTTATATTTTTTTGGAAATAACTTCAAATTTTTTTTTAATTTCCTCATCGGAAATAGCTGTTAACGGAGTTACGAGTTTTACAGTCTAGGCAGACGATTTGTCATTAATATGTGAAGCACTGTATTTAAAAAAAAACACGCCAGATACTAATGATTTTTCTTGTGTCAATGTTGTAAATCACTCGTTAGACGTCATTCTAATCAAGCTATATTTAAGGGATTGTTATATTGCATTCGCAGACTAATTCAAATCTTATGGGTCTGTTGTCCAAACACAAATATTATTATCAAATCACATAAATACAAAAATAGTGGACCCTTTTCCGTGGAATCTTAACAGATTTAGTAAACCTATATAAATTATTAAATGGCGCGCTGGACAGCCCTGATTTAACGGGACTGATTAACATTAAAATACCTTCCCGCCGCACACGAAATAAGTCGATGTTTGCCGAGGTGTCCAGCGGGCACAACTACTATATAAATTCACCTATAGCTAGACTCCATCGCCTTGGTAACGAATATGGCGATATTGATATATTTCGCTACTCATTGGGTATATTCAGGACCAAAGTATTAAAGGCGACTGACGCGACGGAGTCTAGTCAATAAATCTTCGTGAGTATTTATGTATGCTTAAAAGTTAGCCCGTATTATTTATTTTTATATTTTTATTATGTATTTTAATTTTTATTTTTTTAATTTTTATTTTTTTTATTTTTTAAATATTTTATTTATCAAAAAAAAAAAAAAAAAACATTTGAAATTAACAGTTTTAAATGAATTTATCTCACTATGTCTTATATCATAAACATAATACAATGTATGTATTTCGTCTTAATATTGTATTTTGTTAACAATGTAACTTTCTTTTTATTAATTTTTATTTTCATTATTTTGTAATTTTTATTTAAAAAAAAAAAAAAATGTTTATTATGTTAAATGTGTAACTTTTTTCTTATATAATATAGTATGTACAATGTAAACGCCCTATGGGCGTCAAAGAAAGTAAATAAAAATAAAATAAAAATATAAAAAATAAGTTTTTTGTCTCCTATACAAACTACTTCTGTTGACTTTTGGAGTTTCTGGGCAATGATCACCAAAATATCTACATCTATATACATATATCGCAGTTGTGATATGCTTATAACATGATGGTAGTTAAAATCATTTTGAATTTCCATCATCGAACAAGAATTCACTAGAAGGGGTATTTCCATACAAATTTTCCATAAATATACGCTTCCTAGGGCTAATTTCATAACACCAATTATTGTCAAATTCCACCGTCTAAAGACTCCAGCACTTAGGCCAATACACGAAACGTGTGACGTAGATGTCTAGTGATGACCTAGATGCCCATTGATGACGTAGTGGGTAACTAGACACCTAGACGCGGTAGTATGGAATGTCACTTCTCTGAAATTCTTTTTTGAAGATTAATAATTAAAATCAATTAATCAAATTAACAAAAAGAATAACAATTTAGCCAGGTTTATGATACTATTTTTAAACTTAAAACCTTTGACTTTGTATGGACTATTTTTTTAGTTATTGGTGGCTTGAAATTTACAATTTATTTATTGGTTCATTTCGTAGCGTTATTTTGTATAACCTGGTCTGTTTCTCAAATTGGATTGGACATTACAGACGAAGCAAGCACACCGTTGTGGCGTACAAGGACTCCATCTACGTGTTCGGGGGTGACAACAGCAAGTCCATGCTGAAGGACCTGCTGAGGTTTGATGTCAAGGAGAAGTCGTGGGTGCGGGCCTTCTCCACCGGGACCCCCCCGGCCCCCCGCTACCACCACTCGGCAGTCGTAAGTTCAAACGATGCCGTAATATTAAACGGATGACATGACTTTGAGTTTGTTTTTATTCATAAAATGCTTAATGGTCTATTACATCGATTGTTTTATGACAAAGGTTCAGTTTAACCGCAACACCCATGAGTAGAACACCAGAATTAAAACTAATTTGAAGACAATTTTTTTTTTATTTATTAATAATAAATTTGTTTACATCAAAAATACATGTTATGTGAATACAATTTATCAGAAAATTACAAAGTAACATAGATACATAGAAAAAGATTTTAATTTTTTTTTTTATATATATATAAACAAAAATCCCACAAAGGCATGAGCCTGTTCGTGGGTATATACAAAAATGTCTGTTAGATGCTCTTATAATATTGGCAATTAACATTATACAAGTTTTTTTTTTTAAAAATTAAAAAAAAAATTATAATATAAGTAAAGGAAGAGGGGAAGAAACAGTATTTACATAATATAGATGGTTAGAAAAGAATTTACTTTAAAATATAACGAATTTTATTTTATAAAAAGAAAGAATCTATATTTTTTGGATTGTATCCAGATCTTTATAACTTTTTTAAAACGAGAATAAATTTGAAAAATTTGAAATAGTTATATTTTTATCAGAATGCAGAGAATTTACGAGTTTTGGTGCTATGAAATGTGCGTGTCTCTGAGCTAGCCTCGTTTTACAATGTGGGATTTCTAGCACACGGTTCCTTCTTTGACTAGTCCTATTAGAGTTTCTAGTAAAAAAGTTTTGGTGCATATAAACAAATTTAAGACATTGCAGACAATAAATTTGTCTTAATCCCATTAAATTAGCTTCCTGAAACAGTTGGAGGGAGGGAAATGTTCTATTTTTATGGAGCATTATTTTTATTATTAATTTTTGAGCAATTTCCAGAGGCTTGATATGGTTACTAAAAGCTCCCCCCCACCCAATTATTCCATAAGAAAGCAATGATTGTACCAATGAATAATAAACCATTTTAATAATATTAAGCTGGACATAGTAACTTAAGCGTTTAAACATATAGGTTAGATATCTTAATTTTATTGACAATTAATTCAAGATGATTTGTCCATCTAAGTTGGGTATCTATAGTTACACCCAGGTATTTTATGGATTTCTCAGATTTCATTTTTTCACATTTATTACATATATCAAATGTTACAATATTTATTATGAAACATGATATTAAGGTTAGACAAAGGAGCAGATGATACAGAAACAAATAGATCTAAGATATTTGCTCAGAACAGCATAATGTACAAAGAATTAAACAATTATAATTTAAACTGTCTAAGAAATAAATGGAATTAATGAATTTAGAAGGCACCTCTGTAGTAAAATAAAAATATTAATATAAGAACCTAATAATGTTATTTTGTTATTAATAATTTTTATTAGTTAGATTAATTATTTATTAATTTATTATTGGATTTAATTAAAACTTACAAAATACTAAATGATTACTATGACTGCCCCCTGCACGAGCTATCAGCTGAATCCCAACACCAACCTATGGGACCACAACTGGAAGCTCTATCGTCCCCAGTTCCACCTCAACCCTAAGAAAAACTTCCTTCCCAGTAGGGTGGTTTCAGACTGGAACAAGTTGCCAGGCCTAGTTTCCCACTCCACTACGGTCAACCAGTTCAAGAACCGTTTAGATGCAGAAGGCAGACAAGAAGCAGTACACAAGATATAGGCGCACCAGCAAAAGCTGCCTGCCTATAATTATAATAATAAATAAAAACAAAATAAATGTATTTAATTAATTTAATTTAAAACAAGATAAAGATGGAAAAAAAACACTTTTATTGTAATGTGCATCCATCAAATCCCTTTAAAAAAGAATGATATATTTTTATAGGGTAAATAGCAATAGTAATAAAAAGCAACTCAGTTATATCTCTTCCAAGCGTTTTATTTTACTTTTGACACATGGACCCCTATAAAGTTCCGTAATTATTGACAGGCAACCATAGACCGAAATGCAATACTTCATGTTTTTTTCTTTACGATAGTGAAGCACATGTTCTTTAGCTCCGATATTTATCGATATCGATGTTTATTGAGCCTACTTATGCAACGAGGATTATTCAAGTTGATTTTTTCCATGAAAAAATATAAATTGTGATTTAAATTAAAACCTATTTGTTTTTTTTTTCTTTGTTTGTCGCGACACAGAATTTCTCAATTTACATTACGACAATAAAATAGTCCTATGCATATTTGGGTTTTCTGTAGCTCCTGCACCCGATGACAAACTCCAATTAAGGAGTTTATCGGGACTGTATTTAAAGTTTCTTTTTTGAAATAAAGTAAAGAAACTATGTATTTTTTTGTAATATTTTTTATTGAATAAAGACTGTTCTTTTATTGAAAAAATCGATTCGGTAAACGAATAAGGACATCCCTAATCGATACATAATCGAGCTGTCAAAATTAAAATAAACGCTTGGAATTGGTATAATGCTTTGAATATAAACTAGATTTTGTAATTTTTTATTTAATAATGATTAAACTTGAAGTGTTAATACAAATTGGTTTTGCTAGGTTTTTGGGTCGTCCATGTTTGTGTTTGGCGGCTACACAGGAGACATATTAGCCAACTCTAACCTGACGAACAAGAATGATCTGTTCGAGTATCGCTTCCAACACGGACAGTGGGTGGAGTGGAAGATCAACGGGATGTAAGTATAACAAGTTGTTATATTAATAATGAAGTTGTTCCCCTCTGTAATTGGACCTCCTGGTCTGTTGAGGTGGTTAAATAAATAAAAATAAAATACTTATAATCGTTATTTTAATTTATTTTTTTTATAAAGAACTCCCGGTGCGAGGTCCGCTCACGGTGCTGCAGTTTTCGATAACAAACTTTGGATCTACGCCGGTTACGATGGGAATGCTCGACTCAATGACATGTGGACAATTAATCTTACCGTAAGTTTCTAAACTAACTATATCTGACAGTCTTAGCGATATGACCCACCTATTAGAATATTCAGAGTTTCCCACGTGTATGATTTGTATAATAATTATCTATAATTTATTTATTTACAAAGTCTAAAACTCACGCTACACATAGAAAACAAGGATATTGGGACATATTAAATATCGACGGTCCCTATGTATACTGTCAAATCTGCAAAATAATTATCTTATGTTGGTGCAGTACACTTACAGCACTCCGTTGGCTTTTGCCTCTGGTACTTGGGAAGTTATTATTATTATTATTATGGATAATATATATAGCGCCGTTTTGGTATAAATATACCTCAAGGGCGCTTCAAATATTGAATTTAACGGCTCATAAATATATTTTATCAGATCTTAACCGCATTACAATTATTTATCTAATTTCACCTTCTGGTCTTCATTGCACTAAATTTTTCTAGTTTCTTTCTCTGGCCTACACATGTTGCTATACCAATTCCAAGCGTTTATTTTACTTTTGACAGCTCAATTATGTATCGATTAGGGATGTTCTAATGCGTTACCAAATAGATTTCTCATAAAAATCGTCTTTATTTACGAAGAAGTTTTAATCAATTTTACACATTTTTTAAAAATTTTTGCTCAATAGTTTGTTGTTTATAAATATACCCAGACGTTTAAAGCCGAGTTTATATTAAGAAAGCGCTGTCGTAAAACTTTTTTTTTTTTAACAGTCTTTATTCAATAAAAAATATCACAAAAAATACATAATCTCTTTACAAAAGAAACTTTAAATACAGTCCCGATGAACTCCTTAATTGGAGTTTGTCATCGGGTGCAGGAGCTACAGAAAACCCAAATATGCATAGGACTATTTTATTGCCGTAATGTAAATTGAGAAATTCTGTGTCGCGACAAACAAAGAAAAAAAAAAACAAATAGGTTTTAATTTAAATCACATTTTATATTTTTTCATGGAAAAAATCAACTTGAATAATCCTCGTTGCATAAGTAGGCTCAATAAACATCGATATCGATAAATATCGGAGCTAAAGAACATGTGCTTCACTATCGTAAAGAAAAAAACATGAAGTATTATTTTATTATTTTCGGTCTATGGTTGCCTGTCAATAATTACAGAACTGTGTCAAAAGTAAAATAATTGCTTGGAAGAGATATAATAATGTTGAAACATACTTTAAAGTGAATAAGCTTATAAATGGTTATTTTCCAGGGTGAGAATCGGGTGTGGGAGGAAGTAGAGCAGATTGGGCAGTGTCCACCGACCTGCTGCAACTTCCCGGCCACCGTGGCGCGTGGTCACATGTTCGTGTTCAGCGGCCAAAGCGGAGCCAAGATCACCAACACCCTGTTCCAATTCAGCTTCCTCGAGAGAACGTTAGTCCAATACACTCTCTTTTATATATTTTTAAATATCTTTTTGAACATACAAACATTAGAAAATAGAAGAATATTAAATGATTTGCTCTTTCTGTTCAAAGTATTAAAATCTATGTTTGATTGTTGTCAACTAACAAATTTAATTAGTATACGAGTGCCTGGTCAAGTTACCCGTAATAATGCACTATTTTACTGTAGCCAATCATCGACCAATTACAGTGCTAACTCACCGATACGAAGAATGCACGCACTGGCTAACAAGTATACTAACAATATTGATGTTTTCAACACAAATCTAGTGCATTTTAGGGAACAATGTCTGGTTGCCATCTCTGGCGGTAATGAATAGCTAACTACTGTGTAATCATATAAAAATGTCTATGTAAAAGCCCTTTGGGCGTAAAAGCAACAACAACAACAACAATTAAATGTTTGGCAAAAATCATTGTGTTGTATCACGCCATGTGTGAGATATCTCGTGCTAATTTATCTGTAGCGTACAACTTACAGATGATTGTAATTGTCATTATTTCTCTCAAGGTGGTTTAATATGAAATGCAAATTGCTGGGTTCAGGTGGACCAGGATATCGACGGAGCACATCCTGCGCGGGGCGCCGCCGGCCCCCGCCCGCCGGTACGGCCACACCATGCTGCCCCACGGGCGCCACCTGTACGTGTTCGGGGGCTCGGCCGACAACACCCTCCCCAATGACCTGCACGCCTACGATCTGGACACACAGACCTGGTGAGTTGGTTGACTTCATAACAAAATGTTTTTGCTGCCTCACATGTACTGTGCGTTCACATTTATTTTACCTCTTACAGCTACAGTTTTTCGTCTTGTTCGGTTGGCGTTACTGTAAATCGCATTTTTCTCTTTTAACAGTGATAATTCATCTTGCAACATGCCAAAAAGAATTCAAAGCAGTGGTAGAAAGATTGTGTTATCAGTGCGTGAATTTTGTGAAAGAGAAAAAGACTGTGAGGTTCCTCTAATTCCATTTAGAAAAATTCCATTAAGAAATGCCGCCATAACAGGTACGTAAGTAGGGTTACCAGTGTGCAAGATTTTACCCGAACGTGATGGAAATTAGAATACTGTGATAAAAAAAATATGCGAATAGACGATACTATTGAATTTTGTCGATAATAGTAAAAAAATAGGTGATAGGTACGTAATTTAGATAGATAATTTATGGAAATCGAATAAACAGTTTCTATCTCTATTTATGCACAAATAAATAGTTTTTTTTCAGAAATAATCTTATATTGTGTAAGTGGTGAATCTTTAGAAGGTGAATATGGCAACACAGCTCTGAAGTTAGCCAACATAACAACCAGAGGTAAAATAAACCGATGGTATAAGTGCTAGTTCCAAACTCTCGTGAAATCAACTGATGTTAAACTGAAGTCAACTAATGTTAACCAAGGTTGAATGATTTATAAAAGTTAAGTTTATCTTCCTCAGCTATCTTCATTTCAGTTTTATTTAATTGTTAACGTATTTATTTAAAAGGCACTATACTATTGCCTTTTACAAAATTCATAAAATTAAAATACAGTAAATTTTAAGTAAAATAATTAAGCATAGGCCTCTAATTAATTGTACATAGGCCTCTCTTTTGCTTCCATTCAATCATATACACCCCATAGTGCGGGTGAAAAGCCAAAAATAAAAGAGGATGAAGAAGAATTATATTGTTATGCATATATACATTTAAAAATAATTCCATTCTCCATGTGCTGATTGCTGATAACACAGATTCTGTTTGATTTTATGAATAATGATAATGATTAATTTGCAGGTCGGTTATCCATCCGTCCTCGGACTCTCAAGTCCCTTCCGGAAGGGTGTTCCATGCAGGTGCTGTGGTGGGAGATGCCATGTACATCTTCGGTGGAACCGTCGATAACAATGTCCGCAGTGGGAAATGTTCCGATTCCAGGTACAGTATATATAATTTAAACCCCCAGTTGCAAGGCCTTTTCGGAGACCTAATCACTTTGCTAAATTAATGGTCTTGGAACATGTTTTAGCTAATCAAAATTTTGTATAAATTTCAAAAAATGGAACGGTTAAAAATCAACAGTTGTTCTTCATAATTTTTCTAGATATTGTGTGTAAAAATAACGCAAGATATCTTCCTTGCGCTGAATGTATATAAACATAAACGTTTATCTATGGAACACAAGTTTATTGCGTAGATGTCATGCTCATTGAATCATAGTGGAAAATTACTTATTTTTTTGCTAAAATGCCTGACAGTCTTGTTGTTCAAGTATGAATTTTGATATTTTCTAGTTCTCTTCGTACCCGAAATGCACCCTCCACGATGACTTTGGCACCCTGTTGAGTTCGGCACAGTTCTGCGACGTGGAGTTCCTGGTGGGGGCCGAGGAGACCCCCGTGGCGTGCCACCTGGCCATGGTGTCTGCGCGCTCCACCTTCCTCAGGAACAAGATCAAGTAAGAGATGAGATATTCCGCCAATCCATGGCATCAAAGCCCCAACAGCCAAACAAGGTTGCAAAAAACTAATGCCAATTATTCCTTTATGGTTCGTCCTCCTCAACAGCTGCTTTTACTAGTCCCGCTTTATTACTTCTCCTTCTTCTAGTTAATTCATGAGCGCGCTTTCTTGTATAGATTGGACTGCGGGAAACACGATGAGCCTGACTGATCTGTATCTGTAAAAGCAACAGCGCCTATACCACCTACTGGAATGGCATGATCCGTACATGAAAAGGCACCAACTAAACAAAATGATCAATCCATAACTCTAAATATTATAAATGTATATACTAGTGTGGCCCATAATATATATTAAAAAATTCAAAACTAGTTTACATGTCTGGGCACCCACAATTTTTTTTATCAGTGGTAAAACAAGTATTCAGGTAAACTTTGAAGATAATATTCCAATTGGAAGACAGTGCTCAAAGGTATGTAATATTAAGAAGAAATATGAAAAAATCTGGCATTTCGAGGGTTGTTCTAAATTAAGTACAACTACCTGGGAAGTAGTAAATTAGTTTATTTCATAGTATAATATTGATGATTAATGGTAACTAATTAAATCTAGATATTGGTTCTAAATCTTTGACACCTGTCAAGAATACAGAGTCCGCTTGACGTGTTATAGTAGATGACAAAGCCATATTTTCACAAAAAGTCCAAAATAATCACTTGAATAAAAGCACTCCTCACAAACAACCATTGATAGTTCTAATTTTTTCAACTCTTTCACATTTTTCTTGGTATCTCTTTCACAATTTTTTTTTTTTATGGGAAAATTACAAAAATTTTAAAACCTAGGAGACGTTGAGCATAGCCTTTTATTCCACCTAGGACATTGAAATTTTAGCACTTAACTACTATCAACTAAAGTAAAAAACTTAGCAGGTGCCCTGAGGTGTAGGGTAAACATTTTTGGGCCACCCTAGTATGTACACTATCTAAACATTTTCAAATGGAAGTGTTTATTTTACGTGTATTTTTTTTTTTTTAGAACTGCTCTAGAGTTGAGGGAAAAGGAGTTAGAAGCGGGAAATTCCTCAGGAAGTGTTGGTATGTTGCGTGTTAAGTTGGCTGAGACAGAGCCTGAGGCATTCAAAATGGTCCTCAAGTATATCTACACTGATAAAATCGACCCTACTGAGAAGGGTGAGTTTGATGTATAAGATTTTTGAGAAATACAGTTGATTAATCCGCATAATGCAAATCTTAACCTTTATTTATCGCTGCTTACTTTACAAATGTTTGTTTGTATGGCAGTTTCGGAGCCGTTCTGCCCGTGGATGGTTGAGCTGGTGATGGAGGTGTACGGGGCGGGGGTGAAGCTGCTCATCCCGCGCCTGCAGCGACTGTGCGCGCGCTACCTTCGCGCTGGAATAGGCCCCGACACCGTGCTGCACGCGCTGGCCGCCGCGCACTCACGCCGCCTGCTGGCCGTCAAGGAATACTGTCTCCGGTAAGGTGCTCCCGCAAATCTAACACTAGTATAAGCTTAATACTATGATAATAGGTAACTAGTTAATACTATGAGCGTAATACCATGACTTATGATATCTTTCTCTCGCAGGTTCATCGTAAAAGAATCCAACTACAACCAGATAGTGATGTCCAGGGAGTTCGAGACCTTGGACCAGTCCCTGATGGTGGAAGTGATCCGCAGGCAGCAGCTACCCTCCCTTAAGTGCGCTCCAGATCCTGCTGAAGAAGTCTGCGAAGGTTTGTTTCATCCGTTGAACGGAAAATACTAGCAATTTGGCATCTCAACAGGAAGAGAAGTTTGGAAGGGAATAAGGCGTTTACAGGGCTTATGACCTGTCATTGGCTGGGTTAAGTGGCCACTTGATGTATTACAACATTCCCCATTTCACCTAGTATTTGATATCCATATCTGCTAAAATACAGTAAAATGGCGCGACGCTTCACATGTGAACACTCTCTGTCATCGATTGAGAAAATTGCTAAGCATTTTAGCAGAAACCTTTATGATTGCAAGTCAGATTCTTACCGAATTATATCACCTACTAGGAAACGCCTGAAGATGAATCTTTAATTTGTTATGCTTATAACTTTTACCAGCAAATTTTTATAAACAACATTTTGAGTGTGTTGTTGTCTACAAGTATTTGGACACACTCAAAATGTTGTTTTGGAAAATACTAGATTTAATGAACCTGTTGTTTTCGTCTTGAGACTTTCAACTTATCCGGGACTGCAGTCCGAACCCTGGTTTTACGTTACACATTAAAGCTGAGTGTCATAGTCTAAAAATCAATGTTAGTGAGGACCTAAATACGTTCTACACATCTTCGATATGATTTTGAACATCATATTGTCAGCTAAACAAGATTTCACAGAGAGACAAAAACATCACAGTTTTGTTAATTTTCCAGACGGAGTTACATGATTCGCCCCAACTGTGATTTCGATTAGTAGCAATTTTTAAAAAATTTAATCCTTTTACCCCATAAAGCTTTGATCAAAAACTAACAGATGGAATAAAAACAATTTGAGCATTTCTGGAGTCACTCTGTGGGGGTTAACAACCCAGACGTAACAACATACAAAGTCACAAGATTACACGGGTAAGAGGCAATGCACTCGACCGCTGCATCAGAAAGGACAATGGGAGAAGACATTGTATGCTGACCGAAACAATAACGAGCCGATGACCGGAGTTACGCCGTGTGCAAAAAACTCAGGCGCCGAGTTCATGCACAGGGGTCACCAGAGGCCATCCGGTAGAGTGGGGGCTAACAGAAAACATATAAAAACCGTACAACCCACGCTACGCTACGCCAGTCTTGTCATTTTGTACCTTCCATTAAATCGACAATAAACGTTGAAACCTCCGCCGTCTTTTCAACCCTCACCACCGCAACCCTAAAACTCCATTTTCTTGCATAGATGATGACTTTTTGAACACAGCTTAGGAGTAAACTCATTTCATGATTATGACGTTTAGTTAAATATAATTTGTTAACTTGCTATCATGTGCCCGTTTCATTATTCAGGAACCACCCTTGAGCAAGACATGGCTGTGTTCCTCCAAAGCGGCGGGCGGGACCTGTCCGACATGACGCTGGTGGTGGGTGGCTCCACCGTGATGGCTCACAAGGCGGTGCTGGCCGGGCGCTGCTCCTACTTCGAGGCCATGTTCAGGTCATTCATGCCGGCTGACAACACCGTCAATGTGAGTGGGGACCTTAACAATACCGTCTTATTCTTATTGTAATTCAGAGCAGAATAAAATGTCCAAAGGCTAGGGGAATGGTATGGAATCTAGTGGTCGCGGACTCTGGATTGGAATGTCTAGGCTTTCTAGCAGTTATTTCCTACTATATTCCAATGTGTTGAATTGCATCCTGGTTTATGTAAAAGCCAATGAAAAGGCCAAGATATGCAACTAAATAAAATAAATAAGTACTGCTTTAGACAAAATTTCCAGCATCGATATACCTAGTACTTTTTCCACTGGAAAAATGACCAAAATGTTGTTTCTTAAGCCCACTTTATACGGGACAGTTTACTGTGCAGTTTCTTGTTCAGAAAACTACACAGTTTCTTGTACCGTTTTCTGACCCAATAAAACTGCGCGGTGTGAATTTTACCTTTACACGGCACAGTTTACTGTCTGTAGGCATGCGCAGAACGCGACAGTCGACCATAGAATACATAGTCAGACTGCCATAAATGTTGCCATACTAATAATAATCTCTATCGTCGCCTATCTTATTGATTTTTTTCAGATCTATCGATTTTGTGGAGATTTATCGAATCTACTGAAAATGTACAACCGATTTACCGATTTTGGAGTAATTTTCATTTTAAAGCATTTATTTTATGCAATTATAAGCGCAGATAAATTCAACATATTATAAATAACTTTAGGAACTTTTACCGATTTTACAATTTGGCAACTTTACTCATCTGTCAAATAGTCGTTATTCGATAATTTTGAATTTCAATTAGAATTTTGAATTTCAACTAGGATTTCAGTTCATATTATTTATTACATTATATTCATATTCGCCAGAGTGAAAGTTTATCAAAGTTTATTTGTAATATACCGATACTATTGAATATTACTGTCGTAATCGCCGCGGGTGATGCGCGCGCCAAAACTGTGTGAAAAAATGTGTGGAATTAGCGCACAGTGAGAATCTGATACTAGCACACAGTTTTTCATCCAGTTTTAGCTGTATACGGGACAGTTTTCAGACTGCACAGGAAACTGTGTAGTAAACTGTCCCGTATATAGTGGGCTTAATCTTAGTTTAGGAGTTAAAGGGTCCTCTATCTGTATTGAGTAGAAAGACGTGAGTTCTGTTGTCTGTGTATTTATTGTCACATCCAGTTGAGTTGTCTGATGACTGGCAGTTGTCAGTGTGTTGAGTCTGCCACTAGGTGTTGAAGTGGGGATAGCCAGAGAGGGGGAGTTAAGGCTCCACTACACTAGTTCTAATGGCTCCTCCACATTAGCTAATGAAAAGAATCACACAATCACTATACAACATTCATTACAGATCAAAATCTGCGATATAAGTCCCTCGCGAGAATCCTTTGACTCCTTGATGCGATACATTTACTATGGCGATACTAAAATGCCTCCAGAAGATTCTCTCTACTTATTCCAGGCGCCTATTTACTATGGTAAGCAAACCCTTTTCCCTATTATTCTTATATGATTTTACCACTGACACAAAATGTAATTTTTTCTAAAAGATTAATAGTTTATTATTGATATCGCAACAGAGACAGAGAAACTCTGGAGAGAAAATGTGGGTTATATAGGCGTTTACAGGGCTTATGACCTGTCATTGGCTGGGTTAAGTGGCCACTTGATGTACTTGCTTTACAATCTTCTCAATAGATGACACCAAAAAAAATCTGTAAAGCGGAACGACAAAGACGAGTTCAATATATAGTTGTTCCAAAATTTGTCATGTATGGTTATCAGATGATGGACGAATGGGGAATGTTGTAATACATCAAGTGGCCACTTAACCCAGCCAATGACAGGTCATAAGCCCTGTAAACGCCTAGATAACCCACATTCGTTTCCAGAGTTTCTCTGTCTCTGTTAGGATATCAATAATATCTGATATCAGCATCAGCCCAGCATGGGTATAATCCCAGTAATTTGTATACAAGTATTTGTATTCATTCAAAATGTTGTTAGATAAATTGTTTGTTTTTAAATTTTTACTAATATTTAAATTAATTTTCAGGCTTCACAAATAATCGCCTCCAAGCATTTTGCAAGCAGAACTTGGAAAACAATGTGACATACGAGAATGTTCTGCCGATATTCCAGGCCGCTGACAAGATGCAAGCTGCCGACATTAAGAATTATGCTCTCAACATAATTATTCACAATTTTACCAAGGTATAAATTATTAATGTAGCAGTAGAGTATTGGGCGTGTTGGGCGTGCATGCATGAGGTTGCGGGTTCGATTCCCGATGGGGGTCAATATGAAATATTTATTTGAATGTGATTTTTAGATAAAAATATTTCAAATTATTCATATATAACAAATTAAAGTTAAATAAGAAATACTTGGTACACTTCCACTTTTATTTATTTTGACAGGTTAGCGCTTTCACCCTGTAACGGGCATCTTCAAATAATCGCCTCCAAATAATAATCGCCTTCAAATAATAATACTAACCTAACCTAACCTTACCTACTAATATAATCCCTGTAATAAAATCCTATCCTTCCATTACCTACACCTTCTCACAATACTGCTTTTAACATAGTTTTTGTATTTTTTGTCTCATTTTATCTCATACTGACTCTCTCTAACTCGTGTACATTTTTGGGTTTTCTCTATATTTCTTATATAAAATTGTTTTTTGCCTTGTGCAATATAATAAAACTTATCCCTCCAGTTCCCCATTACCTACTTTGTTACAATACTGCCATTTAACACATGTTTTTGTATTTCGTCTCTTCTTTCTCTCACATTTTCTTTTTCCAACTCATGTGTTTAGTGTCTAAATTTATTTTTAGTGTAAGAAAATTAGACCAGAAATGATAATTTAGGGGAAATAATTCGTGTAGTTTTGCAAATTGGCACATTTGTTCCTTGAGGTGTCCTGATCAACATATTCAAAATCCTCTATGGTGGGGGGTGTGCTAACTGCGGGGGAGGGGGGGAAAGGTCCCCTTTTTCAGATTTTGGTTATATCTCAAAAACCTTATGAAATAGCGTTAAAGTTTCTTCTACAATAATTATCTACATAAAATTTACTACAAATTAAGTTTTTTTCATTTTTACTGTAGGATTGATACTTTAGGAGGAACAAGGGGTCCAAGAATGGGAAGCGCAAATTTTGCGCGGCCGTATGCGTCTCCCCCGTGTTTTTTCATTCTTGTCTAATAAAACCCGTCTCTTTCCTTCTCCGCCTTCAGGCCGCCAGCCAGTGTTGCTAATTTAGCAACCTTATAGCTAGATTAAGCAACATTTTTACTTAAAAAAACATTTATTTTTCGTACTGACAAATATTTTCTAGCGACTTGAATGGACAGTAAAATTAATCTAAAAGTAAAAAATTCAAGTTATCAAATAAATACACCGATATTATTTGTGATCTAACGACTTCTAGTGATTTTTGAACCATCGCCATCGTTTAGCGACATTTTCTTCTGTCGAGTTGAACTTCAGAACTTGAACTTGAAGAACTCCAAAAACTTTCATTTTGTTGTTCCATTCTTTTTCTTCATAGTTTTAGCGGTTGCGATACAACCTCAGCCATTTACAGAAAAGGCAAAGTATCATTTGTAAAGCTTTTTAAACATAAACCATTTATAAAGGATATAGCAGCTATCTTTTATGATTCAACATCAACTGTGGAAGCCATAGCAGAATCAGGAGAAAGGATGTTTTCGGCAGTGTACAATGCGCCCTCTACACAAAATAATCTTAACCGCCATCGCTATTTTGCATTTTTGAAATCCAGTACAAAGCCAAAGCTGATCTTTGCTCTCTTCCCCCTGCTAAAGGTTCAGCTAAATATCACGCGTTCAGAGTCTACCATCAAGTACAAGAGTGGTTAGGGAACCAACTGCCCGCTGAAATGTGGGGGGTTGGAGGCGAGGAACTAATGGAAATTTAGAGCCAATAACCACCTTGGACCCTCCCGCCCCTGACAGTGTGTTAAAATCAATTTTCTGCCGCTGCATGAGTGATTGTGCTGGAAAATGCGGATGCCGAAAAGTAGGCATTAAATGCAGTCTGCTTTGTAACGGCTGCTTAGGAGCGTGTACTAATGGTGCTCCCATCGATTTTGAAAAAGAAGACGAAGATAACGAATATGAAAAAGAAGACGAAGATTAATTATATACAAATAACACAGCTTTTCGACCTTATTTGTCGTAGATTTTATTTAGGTATAATTTATTTGAATACAACTATAGTGTGTACATTTTTTTCTAAACGTTTTATTTGTAATTAAAAAGTACTTCGTATTTTTTTTATTTTTATTAATTTGAAAAAGCGTACATTGTATTATTATATTAACATTATATTTTATACTACGTATATTTAATATTTATTAGATATTAACAAAAATGTGTTTTAAGTATTATCTACTTAAACTAATTCTCTTTTGAACTATGAATATTTAATTTCTTCTGATGATTGTAAGCATTATTTTAACCTTATGTTAAACAAATTATTTTGTGTCCCTGTCAATTGGAATTTTGGAAAGTCATAAACATTTTTCCAATTCCTAATTCTTTTAATTTTTATTATTTAAATAAACATAATATGTAAATATAACATTATTTTAATTTTTATCAACACCTTGTAACGCCTACTGATACTATAAAAGTATTATTGATCCAAAAAACGCGGGGAGACGCGTACGGCCGCGCAAAATTTTGCGCTTCCCATTCTTGGACCCCTTGTTCCTCCTAAAGTATCAATCCTACAGTAAAAATGAAAAAAACTTAATTTGTAGTAAATTTTATGTAGATAAATTATTGTAGAAGAAACTTTAACGCTATTTCATAAGGTTTTCGAGATATAACCAAAATCTGAAAAAGGGGACCTTCCCCCCCCCTCCCCCGCAGTTAGCACACCCCCCACCATAGAGGATTTTGAATATGTTGATCAGGACACCTCAAGGAATAAATGTGCCAATTTTCAAAAACTACACGAATTATTTCCCCTAAATTCGTTAATTTGCTTGGGCTATTTGTAAAAACTGCTATTTATACTTTTGTCTTGTACAACATGTTACCAGTCTGAAGATGCCCGTTACAGGGTGAAAGCGCTAACTGGTCAAAATAAATAAAAGTGGAAGTGTACCAAGTATTTTTTATTTAACTTTAATTAGTTATATATTAATAATTTAATCATGGAATTCCACCAAGTAATGTCAATAAAAAATATATATTTCATATGTGGTACCTTGGTTGTCACCGAAGCATAAAAACGATCATATTTCCGTCATGTAACAATAGATCGAGATTGACTGCACTCGGTATTGATGCAGTGCCCTATCCACCTAAACTTAAACATCATAAGCAAGGTAAAAAATAAATGAAGCTCCCATTTAAAAAAAAACCCATTATCCAATGAGGAAATCCACTGCTACCCGGAATTGAATTTTAAAAATGCTTTCGTGTAGACGCGAATATTTAAAAAAATTTAAGTATCCCAAAAACGCACGCAAAAATAAATAAAAAATTTTGAAAATAGCATTCATTACAAAATCTTAAACAATGACGTCACTACTTGTATTTTAGTGTAGTGTTTAATCGTTTTTAAGCCCCTGTAGCCACATTTCATGAAAGTGGACCGCGTTCCATGGCATTTTAATATGGAATACAATCTTCTATCGCAAAACAAGATGGCCGCCATTCAGTCTCCCTAGAACAGCTGTTAACAGGTATATTATCTGTGCTCCGGCCGTCCGTCCCGCGTCAGTTTGCATAGAATTTTGACAGTTGTGTTACTGGCTGGAGAAATACCATGCCGTTAGCCACTCGTTTTATGACGTCACTCCTGCAAAAATGACACACTGTAGCAGTTCGGGCCCCGTGGCTTGGAATGCGATCCCACCGTGTGCGCAACTGTGAGAGTGAAGTGATTTTCGAAAGAAACTTTTGACCTATATGTTCAGTTTTGATTTAATTTTGATAATGGAGAAATTGAGTTTTCACTCCTTTAAATTTCCCGAGCTGTCGTTTTCAATATCTAAAGCGCCCTTGAGGTATATTTATACGAAAACGGCGCTTAGTACATAGTAGTAGTATTGGCGCGGTATTTGAAATGTGCAACTTTAAAAAATCGTATCTTCATTAAGAACACACAAAAAAAATATAATTTTTTTTTTGCTTTGTTAAATAGAAACGCTATATACAAAAAAAAAAAATTAGAAAACAGTGGATTCCCTAATTGATTATATTTGTTAAAAATATAGAATAATTTCCTAATACGTCGTAAGAAATGATACCAAGTACGAGTATCAAGCGCTGGCTTTGTTTCCCAGGTGGTCAAGCTGCCGCAGATGCAGGATCTCACCAAGGAGCTGCTGCTGGACATGATGGATGCGTTCGCCGAGGAGATCGCCGCGGCCCGCATCTGCCTGGACATGTCGTGCTCCGGCGTGCACGGCGACCCATGAGGCGCGCTCGCGGCCCCGCGCACCGAGCCCCCGGCCCGCCCCCGCCCCCGCTCCAGGATGCCGGGATCCCGCAGTTACAACGCCGAGTTCAAGTAGTCTGTCACTGTAATTAATATCTCGAGAGTTTCTAATTAAAAATTTACTTATCGCCCCGTAAATACTAAACTGCTCTAGCGCAAAAAAATCCCATTTTCAGGAAATCTCAAAAGTGTTTCATGGATACTGGATTTTTAATTTTTGAAAACTTTAATATCTTGACTTAACCCATTCATGGCGGCACTAGTGTACCTATCATACGTACGTACGGGCGGCACCATTTGACGTCTATACATTTATCTTAATTACATCATAAAATTAAATCAATAAAAAATAATAATGAGTTCATCGGCCTAATGTGTCGGGCTCCAGTGGACAAATGAGTGTCAATAAAATGTATCACATTTATGACATCAGTGATGAATGAGTTTTATGATTGACATCATATTATAAGCGCAATAATAATAATATATTTTACTGTCACTTTGTCTTAATCTAATTTATCGTTTCTATGGCTTCTGTACATCACTTTCCATCATTTTACAGATCCACGAATTTCAAATCAATGTTAGAAACCCACAAAAATCGCTGCTAAAACAATGCTAACTCGTACACACATCGATAAAAAAGACAGATTTTTACAAATAATAAAAATTTTTTTGGGTTATTATGCTGTGCCAACAAACAGATAAACATTATCTGTATTTTGAAGGCCGTGAAAACATAGAAACTTTGAGACAGATTTTTATTCCCATTGTAAACTTTGGTTTTTGTCAATATGAATTTCTTGGTCACTATTGAGATATTAAGTACGGTAAATTGATGATCCAGTGTTTGTCTACAAGAATATTGACAATTTCAGACATTGTAGTATGTATTTATTCTGTTAATCAAACTATAGGAACTTCTTCTTTCGCCACGTTTGCTCCTATTCGGAGCATGTGGACATTACTAGTGACTGTAATGTCTATTGTATTATCTGCCAAACTGCTACCTATGTATATTAGATGTTAAATAGCCAACAGCGGAAAAAGCCACTATAATGCTTCATTGCTTGTCGATGGTATAGATTTTAGGATATTAAATGGTGTCATAAATGTAAATTCAAAAATGTGCACTTGGTAAAATAAATATAGAATTGCACTTGGTAATATAGAATAAGTTAAATAACAAATTAGAACTTGTGTATGTAGACAGATTTTATGAAATATTTATATTTTTAACAAGAGATGATTTTATGTATTTCGTGATGATATAGCTACACATTTGTTTTGGCTAAAATTATGACAAAAATCCGAATTTGACTTCCGGTTTTTAAAATTATATTTTTTTTATCTTTTGGCTGTGAAGAAAATATATCCACTATAATATATTTTTATATATATTTTTTTAAAAAGACTTCTGTGATTTTAATTCTACATTTTTTCTCTGAAAATAAAACTTACGTAGGTTTTACTTTTCAAACTAAAGATTAATTTAAAGTATGACATTGCTGGCTTGATATTAAACTCTCATTCTTTTTTTGTTGAATAAACAATGTATATACATTTATTGAATCGGCGTTAACATTGTGGAATAACATATTGATTTATATAAATAAAACACTGAGTTTTAAAATACACCTGTAGATGGACAGTACTGCGTGTCCGAAACATGTCGTGTTAAAAAATAAACTCAGTGGACAAAAAATCTAAGTGTTTTATTTATGTAATGTATATACATTGTTGCATAAAATTGAATGTATAAGCCAATATTTTTAACTAAACTAAATTTACACTACGAATGGAAATAATGAATGGCTAAAACCATTTATGATGGCAGTGTGTCTGGATGTAGAAGTCGAGGAAAGCCGAGAAAGACTTGGCAGGATCAAGCACAACAAATACTTGAAAGTGGTCTTGTGAAAAGTGGGAATAATCAGCGTGCATGCATGAGAAGATGTATGAATGTGGACGAAGCAGGGTGTTTTTCCTCTCTGCCTACCCCTTTGGAAAAATGGCATGATGGTGGTTCGGTTAAGTAATAAGATTTCTTGAATTGAAAAGTACTTTTCAATCATCGTTTGAATGCATTTATTTTCTTTTTAAATAATTATTTTAATAGGTATATTTATTATAATAAGAGTATACATAATAATTTGTGTTCTGTTGTAAAATTTTGTAGTAGTATGTTCTGTAGTGAATTTGCTGATTAAAACTATCTAATTCATGGTATAAAAAAAAGTATTATAAAAAAAAAAGATTATGTAGGTATGTTTAATTTAGAATGAAAATTGATTGGTGAAATTATATTTGTATTCTGATTGTATTAAATGTTGATGGTAATTACATAACATTCATAAATAATGATTTACTATAGAAATAAATGTGTCTGTGTATTGAAAAAATATCTCATTGTGCTTGAAACATAATAAAAATATTGATGTAACGAATTGTTTTATTAAAAATTTATAAAAAATAAAAAATATATGACACCATTCATTAATTTATTCATTTACAGAATGATGATCATATTACGATTTGACATCTCAACAGAGACGAGAAGTTTGGAACGGAATATGTGATAAAAAACTGTACATTTTCACAGGAAAACCAGTGAATCTACGTCATATTTGGAGTCGATTTTGTAGATTTTTATTTTATTTGACCCATAGTTTTCAAGAAAATTGAGTCCGAAATTGATTTTTGTTTTGATAAAATTTTTCCAAATTGTTATCAAATATAATTTATTTAGTCAAATTAATTCTATCCATAAATAAAACAAAATAAAAAACTGCATTTTTATAAGAATTTGTGCAATTTTATTAAATCTGCCAGTACTACTAAATTTTTTTTTTCAAGCTCAGATTAAATTACACAATCGACACGAACAACACAAACATTGCATTTATAGATATTTATTTTCAAAAAACTTGTATGGAACGCCTTATCTTGGACTTTTATAGATCGAAGTATGAATCCAGTTATTAGAAGAATATTGTCCAGTTTTCCTTATTAACTCTTACTTTACTTATTAACTATGTACTGTTTTTCTCTTAGAGTAATGACGTACTCTAAGCTGTTTAGGCGTGTACGTTCTCTGATAAATAAATAAATAATAAATGTGATTTTTTTCATTCAAGTTTTTCTTTTCCATTGAAAATAGCTGTTGTTTGGCCGTTTTTCTGGTTACAGCTGCTTCACCTGTTATTTTTTTGCGGCGAAACAGCTGTCAGCAAGAAAACGGCTAAACCGCTATTTTTATGATCCAGCGAAGTAGCTGTCACTGGTATTTTTTAATCAATAAACAAACTGTTAAGTTAACCCTTAAGTTAAGTACTTTTGGTACTTGGTGTACCAAGGCAGTGCCCTATGCACCATTGGGTGCGGATAAGGGAAAGTAGTAGTGGAAGTAAGTACTTTTATTTTGTCTAATGTGTGATTACAGTCCAAAACATCTTCTATTTTCTAAAATAACACTCATTGCCATGTTTAAATCGAAGGAAAAGAAATTCCTAACCTAAAAATTTGTTTGACATTTCATATTTCGCGTAATGAATGTTCTATGCCAACTCTATAGGCCAGAGAGAATTTTTTCTATAGTCTGTGGCAAAGATAATACATGTCTGTTCTATGCGTCACGAACACAGAAGGTATATAAATATATACCTACTATAGTCTGTTAAATAGCTTGAAATGACAGCTCACTGTTTAATTTTTTAAATTTTAAATGGCAAAGCTGATATATATATATACATACATATTGATTGATATGTGGCATTCCAGATACTAATGGTTTTTTTGTTTATTAATGTACTAAATCACTCGTTAACGTCATTTCATGGGAGCATTTGTTTGAAACAAGTCCCATACAATCATATCAGACTTGATTCATACAGATTCTAACGTGACGAACTGTCATTCTAAACAAGCTATATTTTAAGGACTATAGAAAAATAGTCACGAAAAATAACGCACATGTGCGTTCGTGGCGTTTGAAAAGATAAAGGCAGTGTAAGGGGTAGGTATGGTATGTACAAAAACAATTTTAAATGTATATTTACGGGAGCTGGCGGCCGATCGCTTGGCCTGGAGGCAGTTTGTGGATTCCATATGCTCCACATAGGGAGCAGATATGGTATGTGTGTGTGTTTATGACATGGTTACCAACACCAACCACTATCTTAAGTTACCAATCGCCAACCCAAAGCCAGCGCCAAACCCTCGCCAATGCACGCAATTTCTCGCCAGGCATTGGCCCATACATATGGGCAAGTTAATGGGCCGCTGTAGCTATGTTCATGTTGGTTTGTTTGACCATAGACAACTATAGATATTGGTTTTGACGCGTCGTGATTTGACGTTTCCCAATTAGAATTTTAATAACGATATTATTTAGCCAAATTTCGCAAATAATCACAAAAATATAAAGCTGAAAAATCATAACTATGGCCGACAGATTAACTCAACTCCAAGACACCATTAATCAGGTAGGCACTATCATTTTTTATATTATTTGTGTTATCGTCTCATTGTGACAGTTTGTTGAATTCTCGTTTTTTTTCTTTTAGCAAGCGGAGCATTTTTGCAATAGCATTGGAATTTTGCAGCAATTTTCTACTCCTAGTAAGTTTCCCGCTTTCGATCGCAGCGGTTCCCAGACTCCGAGCCAGCAGCAGGGGCAGGAAGACTATGCCTTGCTATTCGCATCTCTGATTTCCCGCTGTGCTAAAGACATCGACGTCTTGATTGATTCCCTTCCCAGCGAAGAAAGCTCCACCGAGCTGCAAGTTCAGAGCCTCAAGAGGCTGGAATCGGAGAATAAAGAAGCTGCCGAAAAGTTGGAAGAGGTAAAAAGTGATCTATTCAATATTTTAATCCATTTTCTATTTAGGATACACACTTTGAATTGAATTGAATACCATTCGACTGTAATCAACCTGTATGCATAGGCTTTATTTTTGAATTGATTTTCCATTAAAGGGTCGATTGGTGGCCCAGTGGTCGGTTGCGGAAAAATCAATAATTATCAGTGTATCTACTTATAATTCAAAACTAAAAAATACCTTTTATCAATCAATAATTTTGAATTTTTTTTTGTCGTAAAATATTATCATCATCACCTACCTATAGGTATGGTACATAGGGCACTCCATTGGTCTTCCAAGTGCAGTGTATCTTGATAATTTATATAATCTTCCTCAGCCGTCTTCATTTCCAAATCTGTAATAAAATATCGCATCATACTTATTTACATTTTCTGAAAAATATTTGAAATATTTTGCAGATTGTAAGACAGGGTGAAATACTGTTAGAGAAGATCCAAGGAGCGTTGAGCGATATCGCTCAGGCACAACTCGACATGCAGAACCCCGACATTAGCATGGAAACCCGACCGTAGGCCCATCATCGTCTCCTCATACCTCCCACATTATGCCAACTGATCTATTTATTTATTCAAGACTGTCCATTGTATTATGTATATATAAAATCAATTAAGATAGGTTATATTATTAGTTCAGGCAATTGTCACTAACTCAGGAAAAAGGTAATTTTGATTTGAATCTCTATTTCTATAAAAAGAAGATGAAAACACTTAAGTGAAGATTTGATCACCCTTTTAAAAACAATAAAAAAGGAATATTGATTATCATGAAATAATGTTTCTAGGAGTGGTGACATTTGCCTGAACGGCGGCTAGTTTATCTCACAATGGATTCTTAAAGTGAAGTGTTTGATGTAAGTTCCACTAAATTGTATATTTGGAAGAAATAATTTGTAGCACTAACTTCACTAAAACCACCATTTAATTATGAAATAAAACACACTTTGTTTTAATCTACTTAAATTTTCAAAAATTGACGACGAATTTCAGAGTTACTACTCGTTTTTCAGGGCTTTGTATACATAAAAAAATTATAAAAAAACACAAAGAAATGAAAACAGTCGGAAGTTTTGAAATATAATTGGTTCAAAATGAAGTGTGTTTAGCGTTGAGTGATATACTATTACTACTTTCCCTTATCCGCACCCGACGGTGCATCGATACACCAAAGTATATCTTGATCACTTTATTACATGAAGGTAGGATGATCAGTCTTACGCTTCAGAACCAGTCCAAGGTTCACACACATGAAATATTAATATGAAAATCACATGTAAATCAATATTTCATGTTGACCCCCTACGAGAATCGAACCTGCGACCTCATGCACGGTAGCCAAATGTGCTACCACTATGCTACGAGGCAGACTGAGCGATGTAGGAAAATATGATTTTATTTGAGTCCTTTTTGTGAAAATCACATAGTGGATTTTTTGTCCCCGTTCTGCCAGAAATCACTAACTCTGGCTCAGTAATGTAAATATAATATTGACTGAAAAGTATTCTATGTGGGGGTCAGAGCATTGAACTCCTGATACATGTTACTGCGACGGTTATAACTGATCATTGTGATGAAATACTGGTAACGTTGAATTAACGGCGGTTTATGACTTCTGATAGTTGCTCGAAGTTATGTGGTAACGGTTTTAACCTATCACATTCTCATTTTTCCACCGATTTATTTTTCATGGCTTTTAAAATGATAATAAAATCACCAGTGAACGGCAGTAACGCAAGCCTTATCCTTAACTTCGTTTTTATTCTTACAGACTAAAACACGATTTTTAGGATACTTAAATATTTAGTTTTTTTATCATATAGTCCGAGGGTTAGGTGAAACAGAAGCATAATTTGATATAGAGTGCAAAAGTTAATCGTTAATAACGTTAATAGTGCTATTATTTGTATTCATTACGTTCTTTCAGGTTTAAACAGGACAGGAGAAAACACTGCATAGGTTCTTTTTCTGCTTACTGTTTTTACCTAAGTGTAGATGAAATAGAAGGGCGTTAATTGTTACTGAAAACTACTAATATTTTAATGTGGGGTGATAAATACGTCGTGAATTAACCGGGTTAGGTTATATAAAAAATTAGTTCCACCTCTTACTGATAGCTGACTGCGACCTATATATCCATTGTGATGAAATAACTGAAAACAGTGCTCTGAAGTTAGTGGTTTTCGTCTGAACTCCGATGGTTTTTTCTTTAAAATGTATATAAAATACTGTGATCTGTTTCGTAAATAAAACTTTTTTGACAAAACCACGATTTTTATTACTTAATTATTTAGTTTTCTATAAAATTATTTTAAATATTAAAAATTAATTATTATGTAGATGCAAATGCCTTGATGCAAAATTTAATACCGAATTCCAAAATGTATACATTACGTTGTTTCAACACTGTCATAAACATTAATTTATACCCTAATTTATTCACTTGGTGGCTAAAATTAATATGAACTTAAATTAAGGTTTAAAAATTCCACTGAATTCAAGAATCGGCGCTAAAAAATTGTTAAATATTCGTACTAAATTTTAAAAAAAAATCAATAGATTAAGATATCACATATCGTCTGTGTAAGTTCAATACCGCGTATAAGCCATTGATTAAAAACTTCAGAAAAGACAAAAAACCATAGAATTTAGTTAACAAAAAATATTTTTACGAATTTCGAAAACTCTTATTTTGTTGCATTTTTCTTTTTTGCAGCGAAATGCATTTATGCTAGTATACTTTAATTCGAATAAAATAAAAATTGAATGCAGATAAGATAGTGATCCTTTTTTTAATGAAAACGATTTAATTGCGGTATTGACTATGACCCGATTGCATGACACCTATTGAACAATTTAAAATTTTTTAATCTACCAATTGATGCGGCTTATTCCGTTCAACGGAAACCGTCAAAAATACGTATTTAGAACTTATTGGCTCATACGCGGTATTGAACTTACATAGACGATATTATAAAAAAAGAAATGGTTAAAATTATCCTGAATAAAACCACATATTTTAATAAAAAAAGTTTATTATTATAAATTCTACACATTATGCGATTATATACAGCAAATTAAAATTTCCTACTCATTGGTTTGTAAAGTTACACATTCAGAGTCCTGGAGATACTCGTTAGCGGACATTGCATAGTACAAAGTGAACACATTGTAAAGGGGTAAAATATACACACAAAACATTCAGCCACGGTCGCTCTGCCCATTAACATTTTAAATGAAAATCCAAGAAACGTTGACGGTATTTCTCAAAACGTTGCCATAAAAACGGTTAAGAAATATTTTCATAAAACAAAATGGCAACATTTTGCATAAATATGTTTTTTTTTTGCATATTTCATAAATTAATTTAATGATTTTTTTATTAGGTATGATTGTATCCATTGAAAAAGCAGATTCTGCTAAATATTTATTCTTAAGAGATTAAATAGTCGGGAGGAAATCATCAAATATGGTGATGTCCATTACTGGAATTTTGAGGAACACAACTGGATCTTTTATATCGACAATGGTTTTCTACATTATTATGCTGGTGTTGCCGATGTTTCAGAACACATTGCCACGTCACGAAGCGCTACCACACAAGGTCCAAAAACACGGCAATATAACCCAGAAAACCATTATCTGTATCCTGAGGGCCCTGAAAATCTATACATGTTGATCTTTTATATTATTAAATGTATATGTTTCTTCTTTTTGTAGATAAATACGATGTGTTTGTGATGCATTGAATGTGATGCACACCATACCTCATAATTCGCATTTTCACTTAGATATACTTGCTGATGTAAATTTCTTACTGATTTCAGCGTATTACAAAAAGTTGCTCTTTTGCTTTTGAAGGAAGAATTGTCAATCTGTGAATTCTATTTAAAATGTAAAATAGCAAAAGCACTTTTCTTATTAAAACAATGTCTCCGAACATGACATAGCTACTGGATAGGTTATTTATTTTGTTGGCCATTCTGATACCTCACTTATATATTTTATATGATATTTAAATCAAGTTTAAACAGCTCCACAAATCCCATATAATATTCAATGTTGTTAAGTCCATTTTATTTTATCATCATAATACATACAAAAAATTTAAGAATTGTTACGGCCTTTGGTTTTAACCTTTTCACCGCGTCTCAGTTTCAGCCAGCTGCATCTGTACACGGCGATGTTTTTGACATAATTAAAATATACCGTCCCATGTATTCTATATGTGTATTGTGTCTGCCACATACAGCACATTGTTTGGCATGACGCATGACATATATATCCGGCACAGATAAGTGAAAGAAGACAAAAGTTGTCCGTGATGTTATCATTTAATGTACTTTATTATCAAGTGACAAACATCATTGTGAAAAGAAAACAAACAACGAAAAGCGAATTTTCGAGTTTCCAAAATAGTGAAGAAAAAAGCCAAAAGTGCAAAAGAAAAAAAATTGAATTGTGTTTAAATTTCATAAAAAAAACCTTAGTTCTGTTAAAATTATGATTATGACACAGCTATTTCATTTTTTTTCTTAATCGTAAAATAAGAACCTAAATAAATTTGAAAACAAACATGGAAAAGAAAGCAAAGTATGGAATTTACAATGTCAGTAAATGATTGCATATGTGAGTATCAAAATTACAATACATTATGTACGTAAATATGGCTGTCAAAACATGGAAATCGTAAACTGTACAGGTAATAGTACAAAGTTGATTTTATAATTACATAATAATACATAGGTTACATTATTTTAAGGTTAAACAAACCATTGTATCGACAGTCTCTTGGTTTAGAAAAATAATTTCATAATATGTACAGAGCTGGTTAAAATACAAAACAAATTCCTAATAATATTTTCAAATACTACAATATGGGAGCTTGAGTCATAAGGCGAAACTACAAAAAGTGCAGTTTTGAGTGACATACTATAATTTATTTCATTAAAACAAATTTTCTATTAGTTACAGAAAGATGAAACTTATCAAATAAGTGGTTAATGAGATAATCTAATAAGCTTTAGATTTCTATCACGAAGAAAACATGTTTTTTTTGGTCATAGCTGATAACTGAAAACAGCATTTTATGGATTTTCGCCCCTAACGACTCTTAAGTCCCCACATGTATGTTGCATACAGACTTCTGGATAATTTTACTTATGATTGAGCAATATTTCATATTTGATTTTAAAAATCACACTTCGAAGTAAATTGGTACCTATGGATTTAATTTTTTGTAAACATTTTTGGTCGATAAAAGGGGAATTTTTCTCTGCCATCAATTGACTGTAAATCATTAAATCGATGGGGACATTTCAGAAAAAAAACTTTTAATTCTTAACCTGTACAGAAAATATATTGAGGTCGGTATTTACAGTACTTGACTAAATAATTGGACAGATGGAAAACATGAATTGGAGGTATTATTTGATTATTTCCTTGGCTGAATATTTACAAAATATTAGCCGTGCTTCACTTCATGAGTACAGGATGAATTCAATCACATTTTACAAGAAGTCTTTTTGCTAGAACTTAACAATACAAACATGGAACATTATAAATATGTACACGAAAACACTAACAATTTTCAATTAATTACCAAATTTAATATCACCAAACAGGATTCCGAAACTATGTTATAAATTACAATTTGACATCCCAACTGTCTCTGTTGAGATGTCAAACTGTAATTTAATGCTAGCCTGTAATGGATGAAGTCCACTTTTTGTCTACAAAAATTTGGACACACTCAAATGTTGTCTATGTTATAATATAAGCTGTATAAAGCTTATAGAGAAGTATGGCAGGTTTATTATATGTGCCATTTGACAGCTAATTTATAAACAAGTGTGAAAAAATTAGTACGCGTAGAACAAAAATAGATTACTCAGGTTTCAATTCATGGGTATAGAAACAGCCAAAATCTAGTGTAAACATAATAAATTAAATGTTTAAAGCAGGGGATGTAGTACGTATAAGAAAACCACATAAAAAGGATTCAGTAAATCTAATTTTGTAAGATGGTAGAGAAAATGTACTGTAAAAATAGTGAGAATTCTTAGGGATAGATTTATTTATTTAACCAACTCGACAGGCCAAGACGCCCAACAATAGAAGTTAACAATATTACAAACTTCGGGTTTGAGAAAGATCAGTTAATTTTGGTGTTCTCAACAGGAATCGAGCCCTGAACCTCCGAATCTTGAGTCCAGTGACTTATTACACTACGGAGGTCGCCAGATGTAAAATTTTCTGGAATATGGTTATTATTTCAAAGTATAGTGGAACCTAACATAACGAGCATAATTCGTTCCAGAATCTTACTCGTTAAGCGAAACATTTTTTCCCATAGAAATCAATGTAAAATACGATAATGCGTTCCATGCCGAACGAATACTCAATTTTTTATTAACGTTCATTCAAATAAAATTACTTTTAAATTGTTAAGGAGTGTAACAACTTGGAATACAATTTAGATTTGAAAAACAAAAGTAAATAAAAATATGAATTTATGACAAATAATTCATTATTTTTAACTAGAAAACTGTCTAAAGACATTTGTTTTTGCCGACGCTTCAAATTTTTTTCGGCGCGGAAGTCCCGGCTCACAAGTGAGTGTCGTGAAAAAAGGATTTGCTCTTTCTCTTGCCGTTATGCGAAATTTCGCTCGTTATGAGAGATTCCACTGTATTTGAGTTCAACATGGTGAATTCTAAGCAAAAAGACTTCTGGTATGAAATGATCATGATCAGGAGCTAGTTGAGGAATCCTCGGCACTGTGAGGCGCCGCACAAGCACGGGATCTTCTCATCCTCCAGGGGGAACTTGTAGTCGTAGGTGATCTCCTCATTCACTCCGATGGGCTGCTTGGAATATATCACAATCTTCTTCTGCGACTCTATGGTGATGATCTTTGCGTAGCAATTTGGCTGCAAGAGGCAAATTGTAAAATTAGTAGCAATGAAGATTTGTAAAAAAACCAACAACAATAAAATAGTTATATTTGAAGAGAATTCCTATAAAACTGCTAAAAATTATGTTTAGTGTGTTAGAGTAGGTATTTTACTATGGCATCAACAAATAACTTGTCTTGAATCTACTAGCTTCTAATGATGGATAAGAATCGTGAATAATTTATAATTTTAATAAATCAATGTATTAATATCGACAGTGGAAAGGAAAAAGTTACTAAGCGACATAATATAAGCAAGGGGAAATGTTACCAAGTGACATGATATTACTATGTCGCTTGGTATCATTTTCTCTTCCACATAATATGTCGCTTAGTAACTTTTTCCTTTCCACCGTCGATATGGATTCAACTCTACTTTGTTGAATGATTAATCTATTCAGATAATTTGTGGTTTGAGCACTATGATAAACACAAATTTAAAGTGTGTCGAAAGATCGATAACTACAATAGTTTGGGCATGGGGTGACATTTGGGCGAAGCATAATGTTTATGAAGTATTTCTTGAAATAAAATTATAATTGGTGCACTAATTCAGTACGCGAATTTAAAATTTGATATTTTTAAAACTAAATACCTCTGTTGGGCGATTACGGAAATATCGACATGTAGATACGAGACCAAATATCGACCGTGTATCGACAGAAATCCATAGAAAATGGACGATACAAGATCGATATCAAACTCGTACCGACCTGTATCAACATTTCGATATATCTTTAATCGCTTCGCTGAAATAAAACACATTGGCCAAATGTCACACAATTTTCTAACATTGGTACAGCTATAAAGAAAATGTTTTTAAAAAGAACTCACATTACAACTATGATTGATGAACCTAGCCAAGTTGCCGCACTTGGTGGCGTCGATGATGTTGTCCAGATCTATCCTGAACAGGTACGAGCTGCCGATTCCCGTCGCCTCGTAGTGCATCTCCCTCAAGTCGGCCACAATGGGCCGCACCATCTGCCCCACGTACTCAATCACCATCTCGTCGGCCGCTATGGGCTCCATGGCAAACAGACCCCAGTCATGAATACCCGACTTGGCGAACTTCAGCTGCTTCTTGCGGAACTTCAACTGGTTGAACTTCAACAGGTCCGAGTCGGTATCCGTGCCGAAGGCCGTGAGCAGCCGGCGCTGGTTGGAACGCGCCTCGCGGGACAGCCCCTGCATCTTGGCCGAGAGCAGCTTCATGTTCTCGGCCGGATGAGGGTTGGACGGGTTCTCTATGAGGGCGATGCTGCGGGCGTGGTGGTACTTGTACTTGGCCTTGATCTTGGAGTCCATCTTGTAGAAGCCCTCCGTTCTCGCGGAGCCTGTGTTGTGTGCCTAGGAAATCAATAGAGGTATAAATGACAATAGAAAGTGTTTTCTTGAAATGTTTGTATAAATAAATTCACATTTCGATTCACTGAGATGAAAAAGAATAAAGAACCTGGACAAAAACATAGGTAGAAAAGGAAAACCCTTTGTCTCTAGAAGTAATTCCAAGCGTTTATTTTTACTTTTGACACATGGGCGCCTATAAAGTTCTGTAATTTATTATTGACAGGCAACTATAGACCGAAAAATGCAATACTTCATGTTTTTTTCTTTACGATAGTGAAGCGATATGTTCTTTAGCTCCGATATTTATCGATATCGATGTTTATTGAGCCTACTTATGCGACAAGGATTATTCAAGTTGATTTTTTCCTGAGTTGCCGTACTAACCTGCAACTCCTCAGCCTGGTAGGCGTGCTTCCTGGACTTCTTCTTGGGCGGGCTGTAGTGCACGTCCGTGGTGGCAGTGGTCCACCCAGTGGGTGTCGTTGAGCCAGTAGCCCTCGCTGTCCTCGGAGAGCAGGATCTCGTAGGACTTCTTGAGCAGCAGGATGTCCTCCACGTCGATGCCCTGCGTGAGGAACTCGTACATGAGCTGCATCTCGGCCATCACGTCGCGGGGCTGGAACACCACCTTGTCCAGGGCGTCCGTGCTCTTCGCCAGAGGAGCCAGGTATTTCTCTTCGTGAAGCCCCTGCGAGAGCACAAGTCGTTTTTATTACAAGGTTCGCGACTTATCATTTATTATTCAAATTATTATTTAGTTTACTAAGAATGGTTAAGAGCGTTACAGTTCCAAGGAAAACAATAGTTTTTTTTATGAAAGTGATCTGCTCCTGCTTTATTTTGAGCGTTTGAAAATGATGACCAATTTTGGATAATGGACGTTTGTTGACAGTGGGTTTAAAAATTCAGCATTAAACATTTCAGATCATGGCACCTAGCTTATGTAAAGAATAAAAATATCGCCAGTGTGCTTGCGAAATCCGACAAACATTTATTCAGAGAGAAAGTTACATGCATCTTTGGTCTTCTCATTTCAAGACAGTTTGCAAACCGGACGGAATCGTGTAACAGGGCCATAAGTTGAAAAAAAGTTACTTGTTCTGTATCTCGGCCAGCTTCTTGCTCTCCGCCTTGCTGGCCCGCTCCCTCTTCTTCTCCTCGCGGCGGCGGCGGCTCTCCTCCGCGCGGCGCTTCCTGTGCAGCGCCGCCTCCTCGCTGATCACGTGCTGCACGGCCTGCAGGTCGGCCTGGGCGGAGGCGTCCCCGGCCGGCGGGTCGGGCACCGCGGCCTGCGGGCGGGCCCCTGCGCCGCGCCCGTGTAGCCGTGATCGTGCCGCACGTGGTTGGGCGAGGCGTGCGGGGGCAGGCAGTACGGGTGGTCCAGCGCCACCTGGGACGCCTGCGACGCGGGACTCGAGCCGCCTTCCGAGGACTGGCTGTTGCCGCACATCTGAAGAATAAACAAAAACTGGTCATTATCTAAAAAAAATTTACACGTGATATTTTGGACTGGCTCTGAAGCGTAAGACTGATCATCTTGCCTTCATGTAATTACTTGGTGTACCAATGCATCTAATGGGCAACTGTAGACCTTTTATCAAGTGTTCACTACAGGTCCTGGTGTGATGGTATATTTCCTCATTATGATTATCCTATAGAGATCGCTGAATATGGTCACTCTTTAGCATAAGATTAAATTCCCTGGGTATAATAGGTTCAGCCGATATAGTTTTTCCTATCAAAATTCGTAACCCTCTGGAGCAATCCTCTCTGGCAAACATATACATATAACTCAATAACTTTAATAAAATTCTAAAAATTTTCAGCCGATATAAGTTTTCCTATCAAAAATATTCTCCGGAACTACGATCTAAACTTTCCATAAAAAATATTCCCCGTAAAACCCTTCGTAACCCTCTTCTTTATACCTCTCTGGTACATATACATATATCATATATATGGCGAGCCTCCAATAACTTTAATAAAAAATCTAAAACATTGAATATAGATTTATTTGAGTTTAACCATGGTGATGTGCGGCGTTTGCTTTCCGAGTCAAATCACACTTTGTTGATCACATTTTGTTGAGTTAGCATTTTTTTTTCTCTTTCTTTTCTAACTTTTAACTCACTTTTATGTACATATGATTTATTTGTAGTAATCTTACGATGATAACATTTTTCTTTCTTTTTTACCTATTTTTGTTAAAACCTCTAATTGGTCTACTCTGTTTTCTTTTATTGTTTATTATAATGATTATTTGACTGTTGGTTTTCCAATAAATAAATAAATAAAAATAAATATTAGAATTCAATTTATATTCTAAGCGGGGGTACGGGCATTGAGCTCCTGATGTCACTGCGACCTGTGAAGATCTATTGTGACGATTCCCCTTAAGTTAAGTAAGTCCTTATCCTCCTAGCCTGTTACCTTGAGGAGGGTGAGGACTAGCACATCCAATGTTATAGTTCCTCCCCCAGACTCAGGGTTTTAAAAAACTTGGCCACTAGGAAGGGAGCAAGCTTCTTTACATCATCTGGCCCGATAATCTAGCCTCCAAGAATGCTAGTTTTATAGTTGCATAGCATGTTTTTGGGTGTTTCTTCATCTAAACTGGAGAACCTACAACTAGAAGATTCCGGGAGGTGTTAATTAGTGTTACCTCCTTAACCCCGTTGAGATCGGCCAGTGCGGGCGCGGAGAGCTTGAGGTCCGCGGCCTTGTGCTTCCGTCTCCGCACGTCCAGGGTCTCCTCCTCCGAGGACACGTCCCGTCCGGCGCGGGGGGGCGCCGCTGCCACCGCTGTCTCACTGGGCGCCTCACTCTTCGCCGGCGGGGGAGTTTCACTATAATTTTTTTTATTATATATTTGAAATGTTACATTAAATAGAACATAAATGGATCCTGGGATATAAAATCATACAAAGGGTTTAAGGTTGGTGGAAAAATCATCATTCCATACTTGCTCCCATGTGGAGCATAATATCTATTCCAAAAATTGGCTCCAATATAAGCGATCGCTTACCAGTTCCCAATGAAACACAGTTCTTTAAAAAAAATATACTTTTTTAAAGATTTTATGCTTGATAAAAAAGAGCCAATTTGTTTCAGACTGGAAAAAATTGCCAGGCCTAGTTATCTTATCCACTACGGTCAACCAGATCAAAAACCGTTTAGATGCAGAAGACAGACAACAAGCAGTACAAAATATATAGGCGCACCAGCAAAAGCTGCCTGCCTATAACAATAATAATAAATAAAAGTAGCGCCCAACCTGATGGGAGGATCCCTAGTGGACAGTTTGATCAGTGCCTCGATGGCCGAGTCCTCCTCCTTGGGCTCCGCACCCTTCCTCCTCTCCTTCTCCTTCTCCTTCTCATTCTCCCTCTTCCTCGCGCCCTTCTTGCCGGCCTCGCTGGGGGCGCGCTGGGCACGTCCTCCGCGCGCGGCTGGCTGACTGCCGCCCTCTTCTTCTCCTCCTCCCGCAGCTCGGCCTCCTCCTCTTTCTTCTTCCGCTCCAGTTCCTCCTGGAATTCTCGCTCTATTTGTTCCATGTACTCGGTGTTTCTTCTTCGCTTTTCCTGGGCAAAGAAAATTCAAAATGTAAATGTAAAAGGACTACAACCAGTCTCCTGGTCTACATTAGTAAGAGGTAAGGCCAGTCTGTCTCGGACAGGAGCAGGGGTTTACCTGATACTCTCTCTCCTCCTCTGAGTCGGAGTATATCCTGTCAATGGGCAGCGGGAGCTTCTCCACGACGGTGCTGGCGGCGGGGGCGGCCGCCTTGGCCCCTCGTCCTCCTCGGGAGACAAGATGGGAGAGCCCAGTCTGTCCTGGACAGGAGGGGGGGTTCGGGATTTACCTGAAAACAGGTAATTCATCAATAAAATGTCATTCATCAGGAACAAAATAATATTTTTGAACGGGTGTCTCTTATTCTTGTAGTGAGGTGTTTTGACTTTATAGGGAATACAGAAATGAGGGAACATGAACTATCATGAGGTGAAAGCAATTCAGCTGGCAGTGGTGTATTTAAAATTTTAAAATAATAATAATCATTAAAGATATTGTACCAGTCTGGTTTTCAGGCCGTCTACTGAGAGAAGTATTATGGAAAATTTACATAGTGCCATTTTAGTATAAATATACTTCATGGGCTCATGAATGAAACTCATTCTGTGAGTTGAAAATACAATTAACAAAATTAATCAAGAGATTTAGAGTACAAATGGGTCGGTATCAAAACCTTGCCTATAGCTGTAGATGTAGCTGATCCAAGTGTGAGCCGTCTCTCAGCTAGTTTATCTAGAATGTTATAGTAAATGAAACTCACTAGGAGGTTTTCTTCTCTCTGGGGGAGCATCAGAATCACTATCCGAAGTTGAGGAGTAAACTCTTCTAGCCGCTTCCTTTCGCTCCTTGGTAGACTTGGTTGGCCTTGATTGAGGTAGTTTCAGCTGGAAAACAAATGCAAGTAAATCATCAAACTCGTGTTAGGATGCATACCGTACTACTATATCCAAAACGAAGGAAAGCTACATATTTAGGGTTTAGCGACCCCTATAGTCTGTAAAATATAGTTTGATCGCCATGTTGAATTTCAATTTATTTATTATTTATTTATTTATTGACGGACAGAGTCCATTATATGAGTCTATGAATCAAGTCTGATATAGCTTCAATGGGAGCTGGTTAAAACAAATACTAATATGACCGGTTGCTAGAATTACGACACCTAACGAGTGATTAATATTGATAAACGAAAAATCTGGTATGTTACTATTTTTTTTAAATACTGCTTCACATGTAAATCAACATAAAATATAATTTAAATTAATGATATTAATTTTTCATAGATCCTTATCTATGATTTCCCCTTGTCATGTCCAGATTTAGACAATTGTCTCACTATTTAGAGAGAAACAGAATGATTAAAATGTATTAGATAGTGGAAGATAGATATTAAGACAAAATTAAGAAAGGTCTTTTACGATGGTTGGTCATGTAGAGCGAACGGATGATGAAAGAACGGCTAAAAAAATATATGATGCGACTGTGCCTGGATGTAGAAATCGAGGAAGGCCGAGAAAGACATGGCATGATCAAGTGAAACAAGTGCTTAAAAGTGGGCATGTAAGAAGTCGGAATAATCGACGTGCGTGCATGAGAAGATGTATGAATGTGGAGGAAGCAAGAGAAGTGTGCCAGGACAGAGTGGTGTGGCGTTCTATCCTCTCTTCGGAGAAATGGCGTGATGGTTAGTTAGTTAGTTAGTTAGATAGATATAGTTGCTTTGTAATAATAAAATAAAATACAAATGGAACATAAAATTTTGACAGTTCTCTTTGAAATATGTCTCTGAATAAAATCAGTTAAAACAAAAATAATTCATACAGTTTGTCAGCTGTCATCCTAGACAAGCTTTATTTCACAGACTATATTATGGGTAGTGATGAACTTGAATCTAGTCCAGATGGGTATCCTGGTGATATCTTAAATCCATGTTTCTCATGTCCTGCTGCTACCAAGCGAGCGGACGGAGCGCTCACCTTGTCCTCCTCGTCGCTGTCGGTGTCGGAGTAGATAGCGGCGGGGACGCGGGGCCGCTGCGCCTCGCGGTTGCTCCTTGTCAGGGAGACCTCGGAGCCGCTGGAGGAGCTGCTATCACTCGAACTCTCCGAAGACGACGACCTGAACAGACAAATAGAAAGACATTTTGTTTTGTTTGCATAAAAAAAACACAGGTGTATTGTAATGCAAGGTAGGAATAATAGGCGTGCATGAGATTTAAGAATGTGAAAGAAGCAAGGGAAACGTGCCGGGACAGAGTGGTGTGGCATTCTATCCTCTCTGCCTTAATATTTAGAATGACAAGTATTTATGATTAATTTGACATCTCAACAGAGACGAAAAGTTTTAAAGGATTTATGGACATTGGATCCGACGCCAGACAAAGGTCTGCGACGTGGTGCAGCGAAATGCTTGGTTGAAGTGGATATGGGCCGGTTACATAGCCAGGAAGTCTGCTGGAAGACAGTGGATGGAGACGTCCACCGATGGCGCAGGATCAGGAAGTCTGGGAGGAGTGGAGACGGCAGGGGGGAGCCTATGTCCAGCAGTGGACCTCAACGGGCGTTTACAGGGCTTTTGACCTGTCACTGGCTGGGTTAAGTGGCCGCTTGATGTATTACAACATTCCCCATTTCGCCTAGTATTTGATATCCATATCTGCCAATTATCACAACTTGTATATATACAGTGAAATGGCGCGACGTTTCATATGTGAAAACTCTCTGTCATCTATTGAGGAGATTGTTAAGCATTTCAGCAGAAACCTTTATGATTGTAAGTGAGATTCTTGCCGAATTATATCACCTACTAGGAAACGCCTGAAGATGACTCTTCAATTTGTTATACTTATAACTTTTACAAGTTAATTTCATAGACAACACTCAAATTGTTGTTTATTTATTAAAATAAAATAAGTAAAGACTTACCCCGAGGAGCTGCTTTTGCTGGACGATCTTCTCCTGGCGGTGGTTAGGTATGAGTAGGAGCCCCCCGTCCGGTGCGGGCTGCCGTACGAGGGTCTCGTGCTCTCCTTCTCAGTGTCCGAGTTCTGGACTATCTCCTCCTGCGGACACAACGCGGCCGTCAGAACATTGCTGGATACTTGCAGCTTGAGATTATTTTATAAGTGGGAAATCATTTTATCGCCGGTGATTTGGGGACTTAGAGTCATAAGGGCGAAGCCACAAAAAATGTAGGTTTTGAATTATCAGTTTAAATGACAATAAAAATCTACTTTCCAGAAAGTGGGTCACTTTCAAGATATTATTGCGATTGAGACATAAATAATATTTTACGTTCAACGACCATAGAAGTATATTTATATTTAACGAACATAATTCTAGATGGAGTTGTGATTACCTGGTCACTGAGTCTCTTATTAGAAGAGTCTTCGTCCATCACGATGGGTGAGGGTATCCTCTTCCTGCGGAAGCTGGGCATCTTGGGTATGGCAGCCCGCAGGCCGAGCCCCGGCCCGTACCCGCCCAGCTCCAGGTCGCGGCTGCACTCCAGGATATTAGAGAACGAGTCCACTTTCTCCTCCTTCTTGTTGGAGATGTCTCGCAGAGGGGTGGTCGACTTCTTCTCCGATTTCTTCTCCGACTTGCCGCGCACCTGGTCGTCCCACCACATCTCGAAGTGCTTGAACGCCGTCGTCTCGATCATCTTCTTGTTGAAGTCTTTCTTGAGGATCTGTTTCAGTTCTTCCGTCACCCTTAGCACGACTTCCTTGATAGTTGGATAGTACGGATCTTCGCAGTGCTGGAATTAATAAATCTATTGAGCACACGTAAATATTCCTGATATACCTGATTTTTCAGTTGCTTCTTGTAGAAAAACATAATATCGTTGTCAAAGGGAAAATGCCTCCAGGCACGGTATTCTGTAACTAGTGACAGGACTTCTGCGCATACGAATTCAGTACAAAATCGTATGCGCAGTAGTTGGACAAAAGTTACAGAATCGCTCGGCTGGTTGAGTTTGCTAAAATCAGTTAAATATCCCAATTGGTAAAACAGTTGACACACTATGCAATGTCATATTATTTAACTAATTTTCGTAAAATTGACCACATAGGAGGTATTTTCCCGTTGATGATGATATTCGTCAATCAGTACCAAATACATAACATGTATATAATATTATTTATTTATTTTCAGGAGTATTTAAAAGTTTAGGATTTTGACATTGCATTTGATAAATTTTTATTATCAAATTCATTTGTTTCTAACGGGAAGGACATGGACAGCAGCCGGTGAGAGGAAAAAAATCTAAGTACCGTTTTATTTGACAAAACAAAAGCATCAGTGACATTATCTAGAGCGAACTGAGAATCTTCCTTACCATGGGCACATAGGGCATGTGGCCCCCGTAGTGCGGGGCGGCGGCAGGGAGGGGGTAGGCGCGAGGGTGCTCCATGGGGGGCGGGTACAGCGCCCCGGCCGAGTACATGGGGCCCGCGTAGCCGGCAGGGTAGCCCGCTGGGGAACACAAATTCACTTGTAAGGGATAACTAGGTTTCTGAAGTTGGTAAGAAGTTTTATCGAACTCTACACGCTCTTAAAAGATTTCAATATTTTCTACCAATCTCATCAAAGGTGAATCTGGCTCAGTCTCTTCTTCTTTCTTCTCTTTGTTATGCAAACATTTGCTACATTGATGCTAATGTTGACCTTATTAGTCGGATAGATCGCCTTCAAAACAACTGCATCCGTTTCGTTTTCAATTTGAAAAATTCAATCACGTCTCATCCTACCGAAAGGAATTGAAATGGCTTTTCTTTGAACAACGCATAAACTTCCAATCTCTTTCCCTTTTATACAATATTCTTAATAACCCAACTGCACGAGATACCTAGCAGATAATTTTATTTACCTCTCTGAGCATGGACTATCACTACGCTCATCGATTGAAAAAACACTCTGTATTCCTAGGCATCACACTTCTTTTTTACGAACTTTCTTTTTCCACGCAAGACTATTGTTTTTACCACGGGATGTAAAAGATGCGCCCTCCGTATTTGAAGTCTGAAGCATAACTACCTCTCCTCAAACCTCTAAAACATCCTTCATTCATCCTCTTCCCTATCCCTTTCCTTCCTTCCTCTTTTCCATTTCCCCAGTCATATATTTTAGTAATTATATTGTAAGTAATGCTATGTAATTTTAAAGCTGTGTCTTTCCACAATAATCGGTACAATAAAAATTATCACTAAATAACTGAGGGTTGGTTGCTTAAAAGCAATAAGCCCGCCCTTGTACTTTTGCTATGTAATTGTACATGAAGTTTAAAATAAATAAACTAGTAGATGGATAATAGAGGAATTATTTTTCATGGTTATTCTTGATAGGTAGGCCTTTACCTTGAGGCGGCCAAGCGGGGTAGGGGGCCGGCACCGCGGCCAGGTGCTGGTAGGGGTTGTGCGGGGGGCGCACCTGGAAGCCGGGAGGGGGCGCCGCCGTGAAGGGCACGGCCTGCTCCTCGATCTTGGCCTCCGTCGAGGACAGTGACGACAGTGACATCTGGAATGCGTAACATTCGGTTATACACAGGTTGTCAAGGAGAGGGTAAAGAAAAATGTAATACAGCAAAGCCCTGGAGCTATTTATTGAATTCCAATTCTAGAGCTCTATAATTTATTATTTATTGTTTTTATTGTTTTTAGGGCTTTTACATAGACTTTTTTAAAATGATTACACAGTAGGTAGCTATTCATTACCGCCAGAGATGGCATCCAGACACTGTTCCCTAAAATGCACTAGATTTGTGTTGAAAACATTCATATTGTAAGTATACTTGTTACTTGTTAGCACTGTAATTGTTAGCACGATAATCGATGATTGGCTACAGTAAAATAGTGCATTACTACGGGTAACTCGACCAATAAGAAGAATTGTACCTATCGTTAAAACTTTTACGATGTTTCTAAATACATGTCTGAAGTCCTCATCACATTTTTCCGTTTAATCCTGGCTCAGTTCTTTACTCTGTGGTTTTTCTTTCTGTTTCTCTTGTGTTCTTAGAAGTAAAAATGTTGTTCATATTGCAAAAAAATTGATTTTTTAAATATGTCTATATGTTGAATGCAAAAATTGTCCCCTTTTGAAATAGAAATTTCTACTGGTTTCATTGGTGTTTAAATGAAGAAGTACTTTCAAGATTTAGTCTACCCTTTTCAAGTTTAATTAGTCAACTCATAGTTACAACCTGAATATTGGGCTACTCTGGTCAATCAGCAGGACAGTGAGTGGAGAAGGCTAGGTGATGCATAAGAGATAATTCCTCACCTGATCATCGTCCAGGTTCCTGTCGTCCTGGGCGGTGAGCTCCGAGTCGAGCGTGTTGTCGCGGCTGGCGTCGTCCAGGAAGCGCAGGCGCGGCATGCGAGCGCCGCGCGGCGGGGGCGAGCCGCGGCGCCGCGCGCCCGTCAGCAGCTCGTCCTCGCTGGACGAGATGTCGGAGCCCAGCTTCTCGGCCTGCAGCAGACGCTGCGCCAGCAGGGAGCCCTGGGCCTTCTCCTTGCGACGGGACAGCGCCACCTGGGATGGAAAAACAACAAGATGAAATTTCATGTTGAGCTGCCACACTAGAGGTTAAAATTCCTTGATAATTTAAAATGTAGAAATTATAGAATGTTTCTTGTCGTACGCTTTGCTGTACCTTTGTGTAGTACCAAAATAAAATAATTTTTTTGTGAGGGAGCTGTAAAAAAATACTGAATTTACCAATTCCAAGCGTTTATTTTACTTTTGACAGCTCGATTATGTATTGATTAGGGATGTCCTAATGCGTTACCGAATCGATTTCTCATAAAAGTCGACTTTATTTATGAAGAAGTTTTAATCAATTTAACACATTTATATTTTATTTTTGCTCAACATTTTGTAGTTTAAAGCCAGAGTTTTTATTACGAAAGCGCTGTCGTAAAACTTTTTTTTAACAGTCTTTATTCAATAAAAAAATATTACAAAAAATACATAATTTCTTTACAAAAGAAACTTTAAATACAGTCCCGATAAACTCCTTAATTGGAGTTTGTCATCGGGTGCAGGAGCTACAGAAAACCCAAATATGCATAGGACTATTTTATTGTCGTAATTTAAATTGAGAAATTGTGTCGCGCGACAAAAAAAAAAAAAAAAAAAGGTTTTAATTTAAATCACATTTTATATTTTTTCAATTTTTTCAAAAATCAACTTGAATAATCCTCGTTGCATAAGTAGGCTCAATAAACATCGATATCGATAAATATCGGAGCTAAAAGACAATGTGCTTCACTATCGTAGAGGAAAAAAACATGAAGTATTGCATTTTTCGGTCTATGGTTGCCTGTCAATAATAACAGAACTTTATAGGCGCCCATCGCCCATGTGTCAAAAGTAAAATAAACGCTTGGAAGAGATATAGTATATTATTTAACTTGTAGTGACATTTTTTGAGAATGTTTACTGAATTAAAATGACTAAAAATGTTTGGAGATCTGAGAGTTAGAGGTTCCAGCCTCACCTGGTGTATGGTATTCTGGTGGCTCTCCAGGTAGGCCTCGAGGCTCAGGAAGGGGGAGGGGGGCGTGGACAGGCACGCCTCGGGCTCCGGGGTGGCCGATGTTGATCTCGCCATTTTCCACTCATCTGCAGAAACCATCATTCACTTTCATCATAATTTTTTTAAACCACGTTCTCAGGCGGCGAATGGAGATAGCATTGAGCGAAAAAATTCAAATGAAAAATTCAAAAAAAAAATTCAACTTCTTACTCAATTTTCTCGAAATGTGGTCAAATCAAAAAAATTAATTCTTCAAAATTGACTCCAAATATGCACGCCTCGGGCCATTTTCCACTCATCTCAGATTCTCAAGTTTCCGCTTGTACATCGAGTTTTATTACACCATGTATACAGGGTGTAACAAAACTCGATGTACAAGCAGGAAACCAAATTGAATCTTCATAATATTTGGAGTCGATTTTGTAGAGTAAATTTTTTTGATTTGACCCTTAGTTTTCGAGAAAATTGAGCACGAAGTTGGTTTTTTTTTTTGCAAATTGTTATCAAATATCATGTATTTAGTCAAATTAAAACTATCCATAAAGAAAACAAAATTAAAAAGCGCGTTTTAATAAGAATTTGAGCAATTTTACTTAATCTGCCATACTTGTGAAAACTTTTGTGGGAAGAAAAAAAAATTTTTTTTCAAGCTCAGATCAAAAAGTCATACTACACAATCGTCTCCAAATACGATGTAGATTCACCAGTTTTCGGGTTGTACATCGAGTTTTTTTACACCCTGTATAAGAAAAATGATGAAAAAACGCAATAACAAGTGGATTGGCTTATACCTGTCAGGCCGTACTTGTGATTGGCCGCCTCATCGTCCTCCTCAGAGCTGAGCCCGAGCTGCAGGAACGGGGGCGCCATGCCCCCCCCGCCCGCTCCCTTCAGCAGCATGGCTATTCTAGAACCAAAATGGACAAGTTGTCTAAAGTTTGGATTCAAACTAACTGGCATGTCAGCTTTAAGCTGTTTGCCTAAAACTAAATAAAAAATATAATATTTTGGTTGTATTTAACAAGTTGGTAAATGACGATACCTGGTGTCCAAGTCCACGTTCTTGGCGCCATCAGCGGCGGTAGAAGGTTCCGCCTTCACAGGCGTGGTGCTCTCCTTCTTGGGTTCCTTGTTCTCTGCGATGCTGCTGGCAAGTTCCTTGGTCTTCTTGTCCTTCGGCGATACGTCCTGCAAATAATAACACGTCTTACAAATCGCTCATCCCTCTCAACATTCAATACCTCAAAAAGCGTTATTAGCTAAATAACCATCACGCCATTTTAAGAGACCGAGTTTTAAGTTTGAAAGTAGAACAAAATACATTGAAAATAAATATTCAACCACAAAATAAGGCGGCTAAATATAAAGGTATAAATTTTACCAATTTGCAGCGATATACATTGCTAATAATAATGACAAATAATTGATTTTGGAGATATAACGTTGTTGATAGGAGTGAGCTAAATATAAACCCTGAATTCAGTATCGTTAATAGAATCCATTTCAATAAAAAAACATGCACGTTTTACTTTTACGATTTATTATTTTTATTCCTATTGGACGCGATACATCTCTAAAGATAAATAGCAGAGATAATGCAATGAGCCGGAATGTAGTCTAGTGGCCATAGTCGCACAAGGAAAAGCAGCCAAATAAAAAAAAAAGTAGTTGCAAACTGAATCTAATTAAAAAAATGGTTGATGTGTCCTACTTTCTTATTATAGCAGAACCAAAACCAAGCTTAATTTCAATTTTTGGTCATAGATTTTCTGTATGTATTTTATCAGTCTAACATGCGCCAAAATTAAGCATACTCGTCTTTACATATAATCGTCTAAGTGCGATATCGCATAAGAGCCATTGATTTTCTTAAAAATAAAATATCATTTATTTATATTTCATTTTTATATCCCTACCGAGATGAGGTGTATTTTTTTCAAATTCAGGAATATGGATATTCAAGCGTTTACAGGGCTGATGACCTGTCATTACCTGCTGGGTTAAGTGGCCACTTTATGTAGGTACTACAACAGTCCCCATTCCGCTTATTAGCGAATATCCACACCAGGTAACATTTTTTATTTTTGTATGTATGCTACGAATCGAGAATCATCCACCAGCGAGTTGAAAGCTCCATCTATGCATTGATATTGAAGTTAAGTATTTTTTTGGCAAATTGATTTATTTTTGTAATTAAGACTCTTCTGACGAGTTAAACTAAGTACTAGTAATCGCCTGCAGATGACTCTGCAATTTTTTTTAACTTATATTTAGACCAGGAATTTTGTACAACATTTTGGGCGTGTTTGTCACTTTTACTCTAAGTATGATGTAGATACACCAGTTTTCGGGTTGTAGACAATATTGTTTTTTAGTAGGCAATACATACCCTAGACTTGACCTTAACCTCCTTCTTTTTGACCTCCGGTTCAGGGGGTGCCTCCTTGGTGTGGAGAGGTGCGGGGCGGGGGCGGGGGCCGGGGCGGCTGGGCAGGGGGTTGGTGGCGGCGGCGCGGGCGCGGGGGGCGCGGCGGGGCGCCCCACGGCAGAGGCGTGGCGCCCTGCAATGCCCAGTTAGTCACCACACAAACACAGTAGGGTATGGACGTTAGTGGGGAGGTGAGATTGTCTTATGAATCTTTTTAGATGGGATGAAATTGATCATGCATATTTGAAAACCCACGATTTACTTTTGATTTACATTTTTTTTGGTGAAATGTGTGGACTGAAGTCGATTTTTGTTAAAAAATTCTAAAATACAATACGAATTGCTTTAGTAAGAAGTCAGCTTGAATACAACTCGGTCATTTGGTCTCCTTATTACAGGGTTCACGTAAAGAACATTGAAAGAGTCCAACATAAATTTTTGCGCTTTATTAATTTTAAATTAAATATTCCCATTGTAAACATAAATTATAACTTTTTGAATATACAAACATTAGAAAATAGAAAAATATTAAATGATTTGCTCTTTCTGTTCAAAGTATTAAATCTATGTTTGATTGTTGTCAACTAACAAATTTAATTAGTATACGAGTGCCTGGCCAAGTTACCAGTAGTAATGCACTATTTTAGTGCAGCCAATCATCGACCAATTACAGTGAAAACTCATCTATACGACGAATGCACGCACTGGCAAACAAGTATGCTAATAATATTGATGTTTTCAACACTAATCTAGTGCGTTTTAGGGAACAGTGTCTGGATGCCATCTCTGGCGGTAATGAATAGTAACCTACTGTGTAATCATTTAAAAATGTATATGTGTAAAAAAGCCCTATGGGCGTTAAAACAATAAAATAAAATAAATAAAATATAGGTACATTTTATTAATCTGTCGGTTATAAATTAATTTGATCAATTTCAAGGAAAACATCCAGGATTTTTTAAGAAACATAATATCGCACAAATCTAAACATTTTTACGAGTTAATTTGAAAATTAAGCCCACAAGACATTATCAACAAAAACAAATAAAATGGGAATCCTCAGTAACATTCATTAGCCACAAAACATGCATGATTTGTTGGGAGCATTTTGTACCACAGTGGTCTAGGCAAGGGATATCATTCTATAATATTTTTTAGTAATGACAAACAGGATGTTATTTGCACAAATTATGACGTGGGTACCTGATTTTTATGGTTAACAGTAGAAAGATAACCTATGTCGAATGGACAAAATCAATTTTTAAATAAATCTACATAGTGGGCTTTCAAGTAGAAAATTTTCTGCATTCAAAGAAAATTACGAGCTTATTTGCATGTACAGTGTAACTTCCATATAACCAAGTCGCAAAATTCCAAGAGAAAAGTTCGTAATATATAGAAAATTCACCATATGGAATAAATTCAAAATTTATAAGGGCTACTAAGAAATTTCTCACATTTTACTATCAAGAACAAACTAACACGTGTGACGATTTAGCAAAATGTAAAAAAAAATGAATCTCAAAGACATAACATATTGTAAAGCTTCCTACGCAAGAATCTAATATGAAAAATTAAAAAAAACACTTCAAAAAGTAAAATTTCTCGGATAAAAAGTTCGTTATATAGAAATTGGACTTCGTTATATTATAGAGTCTGATTTACATGACATACAGCTTGAATTTCAATGTTCAGTAAACAAATTCGTTGTATGAGAGAAAATCGTTATATAGAAGTTCATTATATGGAAGTTTAACTGTACATGGTGCCACTGCTCTGGCTAACATCAGTCAACCAACATATCATTATACACAATTCTAAATATCCTTTGAGAAACAAATGTAGTAAAAGCCACCAGAACTCCAATTATGAACTGCGTATGTAGCTTTGAGATATACACTTGCTACGAAATGAATGATACAAAATTTAGAGGAAGTGCGGTAGGAGGGACTAGGCGTTACATGGGCTCAAGAGTCGTAGGTCGCCATCCTCGGGCCAAGGAAGTGTTGCTGGCCGTGTCATGGGGGTCAGGGGTGCGGCCTTGGGGGGAGTCTGACGGGGTTGGCCGGGGCGGAGAATAATCATCTGAAGGGTGCCGGGGAGCAAGGAAAATCAAGTCATATATGAAATCAGACGTATTATAAACCCTTAGGTGATGGAATATAGTTTAGGGTTTAACTCAATGGATTCAAGATTATGATAAGTTGAGTATAATTGATGGAGTCTAATTTATTGATAAAATGGGGGGGGGGGGGCTTTTTTGATTGGTTTGCATGGTCTGTAAAAAACATTCCGCATGCTTGTAATTTAAACAGGATCATGGGGGCGGGAGGTATGAAGGTATCTGAATGAGGGGAGTTATTTAGCTGTGCGGTACTCAGTTCATTTTGGATTAGAATATTTCCTTACCGGCTACTGGGTTAAAACTATTCTTCTGCGTCATTTATAAGCACTAGAAATACTGTGCAGTAATATGTGTATTTTTCAAGACTGCGATTTTTTCCGTATGTTTTGCTCACAGGAATTGCATACTTTATCACTATTATAGTAATATGTTATTTGTTTTTTACATTTTTAATAGCATACATTTACCATATATCTTATTTAAACTTTTACATAAAATAAAAACATTAACTGAATGTCAGCCAAACGTCATTTAACATTATATTTGATTTAGATTTTCTCATTATTGCTTCGAGTTGTAGTAAATTAAACCATTTGGGACGCGTTGAAGGTAAGTATTGAGTAATGGAATATTTAATATATGGTCTTTTATCGTAAAAATACACCATTTTTTTACAATTTTTATTTGTTTAATAATAAATTTGAAATCTTAAGAGATATGATATGGCACACTGTAATCGAATTGAAAAGATCTCTGTAAAAATGGTATTGAATATTTTACCTGTCCCTATCTCTATCTCCTCTATCCCTGTCGCTCCTCCTGCAGTATTTTGGTGGCCCTCTCCCCTGTCCCTTTTTCTGTGCGTCTCTGTCCCGGGCCCTGTCTCTGTGGGTCTTTCCTCGTCGGCCCCCGCGAAAAGTTTCCGTCTCTCTCTCAGTTCCCCCATCTCTATCCCTTCTATCTTGTCCCCGTCTCTGTCCGATCTGGTTCGATTCGGTCCCCTGTGGGTGAGTGAGGGCTCTTTGTGTCTCGAGCTGGAGTTGAGAATTCCCTTTTCGTGGGATTTTAAATGGTTCCGTTCGGGGGGGCGGTTTAGTTTGGAAGTTTAGACGTCTGGAGGTTTTGTTATGGAGGGCGGCCCTGTTTGTTGCGTTTGGGGGGGTACTATGGCGGGGTGGGGGAGGTGGTGGGGGAGGTTTTTTGTTACGGTAACTTTTGGAACTCGTTTTGCCTGTTCACCAATTGGGGGTTTTTAGGTTTACTTTTTAAAAACCCCAAAAAAATTTTTAAAAAAATTAAATTTTTAAGGGTGTAATTTTTTAAAACAATTTGAAATTTTTTTTTAAAACAGAAAAATAAAAATAATTGGAAACACGTTTGATATACCTAATTTTGTTTTATTGTCAGGTTTTGGGTGAATTTTTTTTTCGTTTCAAAGAAAAATTGATGACTTTAGGTGCATCTTGTTTTTTAGGAAAAAATCCCTAACTTGGGTTTTTAAATTTTGATTTGTTTAAATTCATGAAAAAGTTACGATGTTTTTATTTTTTATTTTTTTTAAAAGCATATTTAACCCTCTTTTGGCAATAAAAAATGAAAAAAGGTTTTTAAAAAAATTTAGGTTCTTGAAAAAATTAAAATCAAAACCCCTTCAAATTATTAAAATTTAATTGAAACAACATTTTGAAAAAAACCCTACCTTTTCCCTAAAGATTTTCCTTTAAACTTTTCCCCGCACAGCTTTGAAGCTTTGCCTCTTCGCAGATCCTGGCAAGCCGAGGTGTTGTTTTTGGGGGTGGTGAATACGGTAGTCCCGTATGCCCCGGTTTTGGGTCATGTCGTGAGAAAAGGCGGTCGTTTTTTCGTTCAGTTGTGCCACCACCTCCAAAAGGGGGGGCTCCTCGTATTTTTGGGCTATCTGAATCTGAAAAGGAAAAAATAAGTAATTTAATATTTAAAAACCTTTTTTCCTTTTAATTAAAAATTAAATTTCAGTGGAAATCTCATAAAAGATAAATTGTTCCCGAATCTTACTCTTTAAAC